>JACCGJ010025712.1:0-17678 GCA_013407085.1 Atriophallophorus winterbourni | reverse complement strand
TTAGAACAGTCAACACAGAACAGTCAGCACAGAACAGTCAGCACAGAACAGTCAGCACAGAACAGTCGACTAGCACAACGAGGCAGAACGAACGACGCGCGGTTGGACGGAAAAGTGTATATTCAAATTTTATGCGGTTGCAGTTTAGTAAAACAACGATACAAAATGTATGAAAATGTGAAACGCTACAGAGCTCCCCCCTAGAGCGTTGATCGGATCGACCAACGATCGAAAAAATCAGGCAATAAACTCTGCTAACCAGGCGGGGAAAGAGACACAGCGCCAAGAACGCGTGCGAGAAACTGTAGGTTGAGTATTGTCGGTTGGTTGGGAGAGGGAAACAGGGTCCTCGGTCATTGGCTGGGTCGGAGGGGTTGACGGGAATACCACATTAGAGTCATTCGAAGAGGGTTGACCGTATGAGGAATCGATATAGGCTGGCTTTAACCTGTCGATGCTGACAGAGTCTCGTGTTCCGTTTTTGTCCAGGACAAAATATTTCGGCTTGCGCACCAAAACTTTGAAGGGACCGTCGTAGGGCGGCTGTAGGGGCTTCCGCACGGCGTCGACACGAACAAAAACGTAGGGGCAGGTTGAGAGGTCGGGATAAACTTGGGCGGGACGGTTGTTGGGGCGCGTTGGGACGAGACGAACAGACTTGAAATGCTCCTTCAATCTCGCGGTGTATGAGGAAACATCGAGCTCACCGGTGTGGCGGGAGTCAAGAATCATCTCGCCAGGCAGTCTTAGTGCGGTACCAAAAACAAGTTCCGAGGAACAACATCCGGCATCCTCCTTGACCGTGTTCCTGATTGCCAACAGAATGATGGGTAGCCGTTCAGACCAATGCACACTGGACGAGGAAGCAGTGATGGAAGCTTTCAATTGACGGTGGAACCGTTCGACTAATCCATTTGCCGCGGGGTGGTATGCCGTCGTACACATATGTGTTGATCCGATCATTCGGCTAACATCCCGAAACAATGCAGAGGTGAATTGAGATCCTCTGTCTGTGGTGATAGTAGCCGGAACGCCAAAGATAGATATCCATGAATGAACAAACGTCTGAGCAACAGTCTCTGGTGAAATATCACACATAGGCGTGGCAACAGGCCAACGCGTGAATCGATCCACACACGTCAAAATGTAGGTGTAACCCTTGGATGGCGGTAAGGGACCTACAATGTCCAGGTGCACATGTTTGAAACGCGCGTCAGGTTGGGGGAATGTGGCAAGGGCAGCACGGGTGTGCTTATGAATCTTGCTCTTTTGACACGTAACACAGTTTTTTGCCCATTGGCCAATATCTTTCCGTACGTTGTGCCATACGAAACGTTCGGTAATAAGACGTACTGTTGAGCGTATGCTCGGATGGGATAATCCATGAAAGTGATCAAAAATAATCCGGCGGTGAGATTGTGGAACAAATGGTCGCGGCTTGCCGGTAGAAATGTCACAATGGATATGAGCGTCACAGTTTAGGAGGGGTAAACATGAAAATCGAAGGGAAGGGTTGTTTGTGATGACCGAATATTCAGGATCAGCTTCCTGATGCCGGGCAAGATCCTGTAGGTCCACAGATGGTCGATCGACTTGGTGTAAATCCGTGCGAGAGAATGCGTCAGCAACAACATTACTGCTACCATCGATAAAGCGAATATCGTCGGTGAACTGCAATATGTAGTCCAACTGACGGATTTCTCGAGGAGAGTGACGATCCGCAGAGGTGCGAGTTGCATAAACGAGGGGCTTGTGATCAGTATAGATGGTAAACTGACGTCCTTCCAAAAAGTGCCGGAAGTGTTTGATCGCCAAGTACACAGCGAGAAGTTCTCTGCCGAATGTACTGTACCTCGTTTGCGTTGGTTGCAACTTATTCGAAAAGAAGGAAAGTGGTTGAGCATCGCAGCCGATCAACTATTGTAAAACTGCACCCACTGCAACAGAAGAAGCATCTGTTTTGAGCACAAGGCGGGCACTGTTTGTGGTATCCAAGTGGCTCAAGGACGTAACTGTTGACAACTCCTTCTTCACGGCGACAAAAGTGGCCTCCGCTTCAGCTGTCAACACGAGTTTCTTTGGATTTCCACGTAGTAAATCAGTTAAGGGTTGTAACAATTGAGCACAATTGGGGATGAACCGACCGTAATAATTGATGACACCAAGAAAACGACGAAGGCTCTTGATGGATTGGGGTAAAGGTTATTCCACGATAGATTGGGTTTTGTCGGGTAACGGGCTAATACCATGGGAGTCGATTTGATGACCAAGGAATTGGACACTGGTTTGACCAAAGGCACACTTTTCGGGATTAATAGTGATTCCGTAATTGTCGAGACGTTCAAAAACAACGCGTAAATGTTTTTTTGTGCTCCTCTGCAGTGGTACTGGCGATGAGGACGTCGTCGATATATACAAAAACGAAATCTAATCCACGAAAAATTTGGTCCATAAATCGCTGGAAGGACTGAGCTGCATTGCGAAGTCCAAATGGCATTCGGAGAAATTCGAAGAGACCAAATGGGGTAATGACAGCTGTCTTGGCGATATCCTCCTCGGCCATTGGTATCTGATGGTGGGCCCGTACCAAATCCAATTTTGAGTAAAACTGCTTTCCACGGAGATGCAGGGAAAAATCGTGGATATGTGGAATAGGGTACCGATCGGGTATGGTGATGGCGTTGAGTGCACGATAGTCACCACAAGGTCTCCAGTCGCCATTTTTCTTTGCAACCAAATGCAGCGGCGAGGCCCATTGACTATCGGA
Organism: Atriophallophorus winterbourni; assembly: GCA_013407085.1. NCBI lineage: Eukaryota > Metazoa > Platyhelminthes > Trematoda > Plagiorchiida > Microphallidae > Atriophallophorus > Atriophallophorus winterbourni. Next base: position 14,911 of record JACCGJ010025712.1, on the reverse strand, counting down.
TGGCCGAATTATGCCAAGGTTTACCATATGTTGGAATTCGTTTTTAGCTGCGTGAAGTTTGTCTGGCGGGAGCCGACGGGGCTTGGCAAAAACTGGTCGTCCTTTGGTGACGATGTGATGTCGAACCAGGTGCTTGGGGTTGGTCGCTGCAGTTGAGGGGTGCACCAGCGAAGGAAAATCCGTGACGAGGGAAGAGAACTCATCAGAATCGGGAAAGCACACACGTAAATTGATAGAATTAAGTGCAACGGTTTTACAAGATATGTGAAGTGAAGTAATCTTATCTTGCAATTGGCGTCGCTTAATATCAACAACTAAATCAAACTGCGCAAGAAAATCAACACCAAGGATTGGTTGTTTGACATCGGCAATAATAAAAAGAAAAGGGAACTGCCGGCGGAGTCCGAAGTCTAGGTTTAAAAACTTCTGACCATACGTGGCAATTTTCGTTTGGTTAGCCGCCTGGAGACAAATTCCTGAAGCTTGAAGGTGGCGTTTTTCTGCAGATCGAGGTAGAACGCTCACCTCAGCACCGGTGTCGACGAGAAAATTCTGATGAGAATTCCGATCAGTGACATACAGGAGGCGACTAACGGGTTGGCCAGCGACAGTCGTCGCCACTACTGGCTGGCGCTCGCGTTTTCCTGTTTAGAGAATGCGCCAGACTTGGGGTATTTGCAACCGGGGCGACAGTTACGCGCATCGTCACCGAAACGTCGATGAAAATAACAAATCTGATTGCGGTGTCGCGACGCACTGCGGTGTTGTGACGTACTGCGGTGTTGTTGCGCACTGCTGCGTCGTCTCGAATTGGAGTGAGTGCGGGTTTCAGCATAACGCGTCAGATTTGCTATAGAGAGTTCAATTCTGGATAGTCTTTCTGACAGACTTTCTGTGGATTTTAAGGGTTCATTGGGGATTAATGGCTTGGGTGTCTCAACTTGCTGGACGGTATGATGTCCGTAATATTCGTTGATTTTATCCGCTATATCAGCAAGCTTATCCAACGTGGAACGGGTGGCAGAGGCTGCTAGGATGGACGCCATGCTTACAGGTAGACATTTCAACCATAATTGACGAATGATAGAGTCATCGACCTTTGAGTCCCCAACCAATGCGCGCATATGGCGAAGAAGCTGCGAGGGAGTGCGATCCCCCAGCTGAACACTTGAGAGAAGCTGACGCAATCTGCCCTCTTCCGATATAGTGGTTCGCTTCAAAACAGCGGCCTTGAGTAGATCGTAAGGGGTTTCAGGAGGCATGACATCAATTACATCAAAAACCTCTGCGACGATCGCAGTGGGGAGAGAATTCGAAGCATACAGATACATCGTGTCCTGTTTCGTAATTCCTCTGAGCCGAAATGTGTTTTCCATCAGACGAAACCATGCACGCGGATTAGTACCGTCAAAATTAGGAAAGGGGACAACAACAGCGTTAAGGTTGAGAGAGTTGGTAGAAACGTCAGATTCCATGATGAAAAAAAATTGATATAGGAGCGAAAGGAAATACAAATATCGGGCTCACCAATTTATGTAGCGGAAATATACCAATGTAGAATACAAAATATGACAATGAGAACTCACGGACAGCGAAGAAGTATATTCCACTACACACAAAATAATCCGCTCCGAATAAATCCAAGACGGACAACGAGTGATGAGAAAAGGTCCGGAGACAGCTGAAAAGGAGCTCGACTCCGTTAGAACAGTCAACACAAAACAGTCAGCACAGAACAGTCAGCACAGAACAGTCGATTAGCACAACGAGGCAGAACGAACCACGCGCGGTTGGACGGAAAAGTATATATTCAAATTTATGCGGTTGCAGTTTAGTAAAACAACGATACAAAATGGTAAGAACATGTGAACGCTACAACTCAGTTGAATTAATCTAATTGCTTTGACCATAGCTGCACCTGCTCAGTCTCTTTCGTAGGAATATGCGAGAAGCTGAATTTAGGCAGTCTTCTTTCATGACATGTGTACACGAAACTGACGTTGTCGGTCATATTAAGCTAGTAAAACTGCTCATGTACAAGCCAAATCGGCAAGCATAATGTATGCGATATGTGTATATGCTTGAAAATATATATTGATAATTTGAAGTATACGGGTCACCTTATTTAAACTATCATCCAGGAAAGGAATGCTTCAAAAGCGATCCGAATTACATATTTTCTACATACGTAGATCATTTTATATACCCAACATTAATCCGCAGTCTTGATCACACCAATAACACAGTTGATATACTCGTGGTCTGCAGAAACAGTTCTCGAATTCGTTTTAGTCGGCAACAAGGAATTTACAGACCGATCAAAGGGGAAAAATTCTCTTCAAATCCTGATAAATATATGGAACTCGCCCCTCACCAATTCGTGTAACGACCGACACAAAATCATTCTGGTAATTTTCCGGGAGCTTCATCTAAGTGTACAGATCTTACCAGAAAAAGTTTGACTTATGTTCAACACAAACTCAAAATCAGGTTCGAATAAACACTGGCAACAAACATGTCCTTTTGACCTGATTTCAATCTTGATATACTGTTCCAAGCGCACGCGAATCCTGATACTAGTGTCCCAACCTGAAGAATTCAAACTACACAAAACCGGCCGTGGGGTGCGTGTGCGATGGAAATGCATGCGAATGAACATTTTTAATATACTATTCACGTGTAGATAGCTGTAGAATTCAGCTGAAAATGGTCTAACGTTTTACGAAAATCTAACATCCCACTAGGATACCCACTATAGTTAATCAGATCAGCATGCTTTATTTCTGTGCTTTTTCTGCTCTCTCTTGGCGTTGAGCCTAGGCTGGTTTTTAACTTCATATTCTCTTGCATTTTATCCCAACTTTTGCCATGCTCACCTGTGCATTTTCCATTTCGCAACATGCATCTCTCCATTCTATTTCTTATAAAAAACATTCTAGATACTGTCTTGAAACAACACTGTTTCCGTGTGATCAACTGTATAATAATATACTACTTACTAGAGGCATCTTAATGTGTTATAATATTAATCATATGCTATTGCTCTTCAAAACATTTTCAGATCAAATAATCTCCATTGAATTTGCATCAAGATATATGGTGCTGTACAGCAATTTGCTTTTTTAACCATAAATCTTGAATCTTGAGTCAAAATAAACTTGCTGTTGATGTGACGCATATTTTGCCTCCCTTTCGCTGTGTTTAACCTTAACTTTCGTATTTTCTATATTCTTCTCAGGTGCAAACAACGGTATACTTGCAAATCCTTTTATTTTGAACGAGCGAAGAAGAAGTGCTACTTGGCGCTTTTTGTCGATTCTCGCCTATCCAAAAAGGCCGGATACAGCAAAGATTGGGTCCGATTTGGAAAAGTAACTTAGCTTTAGCTGTACTTCATACTTGATTTCACGAAATATTGAAATGCATTGATCATCATAAAGAAAAATATGTATTGGATGTTGTCGTTACAATAATAAACCACTAATATCCAACAAGACGATGCGGAGTTTTACCGCATCGTAGATTTTAGCCAACGTTTCACCTCTGACACAGAAGCTTCATCAGACCAGAGGGACAGTCGGAACAGGGAACGTACTTAAATAACACTCCATCGACACCAGCTAATTGGTATTACCATTTCACAGCCCATTTAAATGATAAGCGTTCTGATTTTCAGGTGGAAATTAACCACTAGTCTGTCATTGAAGTATTGATGACTATTCCAGTCACCTGTGTTGCACTGCATCAATTGTGGGAATCAACATGCATGAAGCTGAATTTCAAGATGTGGATTGAGTTTAATCCTCGAAGGCGAAAATTCGGGTTTAGCGAAACGTCAGGATTACGTTCAAGTATCTTTGCAATAATGCAAACAACTGATCTCGGATCTCAGATATTTTTAATGTAGAAAGAACAATAAGCTTAACAAGAATCACATAATGACCAGGTATAGGAAGTAAAAACGTACAACATTCCGAGAGTTATTACGTAAAACACACAGCGCATAGCTCGTCATGTATTCATGGCGCTTTGAATTGGAAACCACAACTCGAGTGCAAGATTTCTTTGCGCATTGTGTTTCACATGAAAAATTCTAACCCTGTTAAATATTACGCGAATATGCATTCGGCAATGTGGAATGCTAAAATCGTTTGAATGTTTGAGCGTCCCAGTATATAAATCCTCGAGCTTCAGTAAATGATTGTGGGGTGATTTTCGGTGTCAATAATTTTAATGGCCAACATAAGATCTCTCCTTATGCATCATTGTGTAAGATTACTGTTAAAAATGTGAGTTTTTGTAACATAAATCCAACTTTGTCCAATGATGATACATTCCTCCAATAAGTTCATTATCTTTCAGACGTCTTGAAATAAATATTTCATAACACATGTGTATGTAATATCCAGGTCAAGTGTTTGGGCGTAAACCTCTTGAACATCCTTTATAGTAGACCCAAGATAAGACAGGCTTTATTATACACTGTGTGGTGATGTTTTCCGGGCTTGAGGTTACACGACATCCAGACACTAAGATCATTCATCTGCCGTTGTCCAGACGAGATCATGCATGCCTATCCGATACGTGTGGTGTAAGGATTTGCAACATCCACGAAACCAGTCGTGTGCTTCCGTCATGATTTTTGCAATTCATAAACTGAAATTGTGTATCTTTTGACCTCAATGTAAAAATCTAAGGATGCCAAGTCATGTCACAGCCAAATTACCAAACGCAGTATGAAATCGGTCAGGCTCAGTTGACACACTGGTTTACCTGGCACGGTTAAACTTGTATTGTATTGTTATCACAATTACATCGTATTAAATCTTTAATATAAACAAACTTCATCACGTTCTGCCTGGTTGACGACCCGTCCAATAACCCTGTGATTCTCACTGCTTTTACCATGGTTGTGATCATGAATAGACTTTATCCCAAAACTTGAAAGTTCCAGAAAGTAAAAAGTGACATAACGTAGTCTCTTGGCTATGATGCCATTAGCCACACATGCGAAGTTTCTAGGTCAAATTTCGATAACGAGATCGTAACAAAAAAGAAAAATATGCTACTAAAAGTCAAACATTTAGGTGGTTGCTAAATTAATAGACGATGTTTTGAATTTGAGAAAGATTTATTTGATTCTATAAACACTGCGATTTAGCATGCAATAAATTTGAATATATTCTGCCAGCCTTGAACGCGACTTATACCTGAATTATCCGTGATTTTCTATCTGCATAATATGATAGAAGAGTATGACCAATCGTCGATCATATACGGCAACCGTCAAAGCAGAAATCCAGTTACCAATGTTGAATCAAAATTATTGCAAATATTAGACAAACTGTCCACCATTAAAGGCAAAGTGATTAAGTGCTGTAAACTAAAAATGTCGCCACTAAGGTTGAATGATAATAACCCACTCACCAGGAATGCTTATCCGTGACCTGACATGCTAAGCCCAATTATTTGCGAATTCGAAGATAAATCCTCATTAAAGCTGAATTTAAATTTTGTAAATGAGGAATTATGCTCAAATTCGCAGATGGCTGTAATGTTTGGCAATGCAGTTCTATATTTCAAAAACATAACTTCTATTCAATTACGAATAGTGAACATTCATCGGAGATGAACCTCAGTTCAAAATTGAAAATCACAGCATTTTTCGCAACTATCTAGGATATAATCAAAACGCTGTCGGAAGATTGAAACATAATGTAAACAGAAGTGAAACGATGAATTAAAACAAGTATATATTGTGCCTAACCGCATGAAATTTTTGCGGATCAAATAAATTCAATTAGACACAACCTCGATACAGGTTCGCTCAAGGTAGTTGGAAATAATAGGTATATAGCCACTTAGTAAGTAAGTAAACCAAACCTGGGTGAGTTTGCTTGCTTAAACATCACATTAGATAGCATTCTCATCGATCAGTATAATTGTGCCGGTGAACGTCTTAAGGCGAACTGTTCGACAATTGATTCCCTTCGTGGATCACGTCGAACCGATTACTCCAGTGACTGTCTATCTTTACTATCAATTATAACTGGACCATAACTCGTGAGCATGAACGTTGTTCTAGTCTTAGGAAGGTAAACTTCTGAATGAGATTTTGTTCTCTTAACATTTAGGATTGCTTATTTCAACTCGGGTTCAAAATAAACTATACCAAACCTAACCTCAATAGAGCCTAATTAAATGAAATCAACATGTTTCAAGATGACGAATTCAAAAATTTATGATAAGACAAAGCGTTTACATTTACCACGGGATGTTGAATATATGCAAATATCGCACAAATCATTGAAAGTAAACTTCGACATATCAAAGAAATATCACTCATACGCTAATTTACCTCTTGCCATAACTTAATCGGTGTTGCTTCTTTCTGTTCCGTCAGTATCGCTTTCCACACTGTTTTTCTGACCTGTCATTATCCTATTGCTTTACGGACCCTTTTGCTTATTTTGACCTTGATTTACTGCGCACAATTTGTCGTAATCTTGATTGCGTGGGACGGCCGGACATTTGAACTTGATTTGATTTTGACTCGTGTACGTAACTTGGTACGTACACGATATTGTTTTGACATTAACCCGGATCTAACCCGGTTAACCCGATAATTGAGGTATGTTTTTCAGTTATTTTGATTGCCTCAATATAGTACCGCTTTTATTGACAAATCCTCGTTGGTTCTGAAATACCTGGGATTTTGCGCGTAACTCCATATTGGGGAATTTCCTTGATTCTCAATAAGAATCAATAATCTGTGGGTGCAGTTAAATTATTTCGTAATAAATGTTCCGAAATAACAAATGACTATCTCGACTATAGGCCATTTAACAAGAGTTTAGGAGAGTCATTTTCAAAGAAACCAAATGGACTTCGACAATCAACGCGGGAATGGGAAACTCGTAATATATCTATTATCTAGGTCGTACTGTTTTTAACTCCTCCTCCTCCTCCTCCTCTGAAAAAGATTTAGACGTGATTATCAAGTCTGACGTAGGAAACTCAATGTAAAGTCGACTCGCTGCAAGCAAAGCTAAAATCAACTTAAGCCTCCTCAGAAGAGCACTATGTTCGTTTGACGCCAATGTAACCTGCAAATTATCATATCACTACGAATGCTTTTAAGAAGTCGCTTGAGCAGGGCGAAATTCTGCATTCGATCACAGTACATTATATTCTGGGAAACTCTGAAGAGTTTGGTTTACAATTGGTATATTATTTGAAGCAATAATATATCAATTTTGGCCAGTTGGTCTGGTTCTGCGATGCATATTTCATTGATAGGAGTGTTTACGTGTTTTAACGTCATTTCAACTTACCAACACAGCATAATTAATATCCAGTCATACCGCTCGACAACCTGATAATGCAAGCTGTTCTGTGGGCTACTACATACCCAGACTCCAAATTTCATTTCTGTAAAGCTCACGATTTTATGCCCAAACTGTAATGTGTCATATTGAAGTTCGTCTATTTGCATCAGAGTGCATTTTTGGAATGTGAACGATACCCTTTTTCTCACAGAGCATTTATGATACAATTCATGCGATACAAACGATTTAAAAATAATTAACGTACTAAGATGCAACAGGTGAACACGTACATGCAAAACATTCGTGGATATTGGGTGCCGAGAACGGTGTACCTGAAATTGAATTTTTTAATACTGTATTTTTATTATGCTCCCTCAATACATTGTACGATAAGGATATTGTTATTATCATTAAAATACACTCCATTTTGCTTTTTAATGCTTGACAAGTTATCCAAACCAGCAAACTTTTCTTGAGAATAAATATACTTTACTAATAAGAAAAATCGATGGACCGATAATAATAAGTTAAACATAATGGGCAGACAATTTTTTGTGAGTCAAGGGCGCCTTATCATTATGTTGTCATGGTTCGCATGTTATGTGGAGTGGTATATAGAAATCGTACTGCATCCTAATTGGAACGACCACAACATCTTGCAAATTTCCCACTATTTCAATACAAAATGAAAGCAAGATTTTTGGGTTTCATTACAATGAAACTATCACTTCGCCAATTAATTCAAAAATCAATAAATGATTGTTATTTGCAATCATGTCAATTTTAGGAAATTAAGGCTGTCATGTCTAAAAAATCTGCTGCACGTAAACGAATTTCATCAGTATTAAAGGTAATTTATAGGATTCAATCAATATCATATATACCAGCCACAGGTAGATTATATTGTGTATTATTTCATCGTTTTCCAGGTGCAGTCGATTATTTATTATTACTTATTTAATTGTCATTTATGCGGTGATTGCACAAATGACACTCAATCATTTATTCATAGATGATGTGCGGGTAAACAAGCGATACTTTACAAGATGGTAAAAATATCAACAATATTGTTAAAGATTATTGTCAAACGTGAAAAACATACTTGTCCATATGGGCATCTATTGAATTTTAAAAGCGACAATGGTTTCAGATTGTACGATGTGAGTAGTTAAACTGTTCCACAATTGCACACTGTAAATCCAGTGCTTTCTGAAATTAGGTCAGGGTCCATAGTATTTGATACACCTTAGCGCATGCCTGGCTCACGCGTTTTTGATTTATACTTTGAAAACAAAATGCATGGTAGCAATGATGATTTTATTATTTTAAAATATATGAACACGTTTGTTCTAAACCGGCTGGCTTCACTAATAATAATAATAATAATAATAATAATATTAATAATAATAATGATAATAATAATAATTTTAATATTAATAATAATAATATTAATAATAATAATGATGATGATGATGATAATAATAATAATAATAATAAGCGCATGCGGATCCTGATATTACTGTCCCTACCTGATGAGTGCAAACAGCACGAAACCGGTCGTGGGGTGTGAATGACGGGAAAGCATGCAAATGAATATTTTGAATAATAATAATAATAATAATAATGATAATAATAATATTAATAATAATAATAATGATAATAATAATAATAATAATGATAATAATGATAATAATAATAATAATAATAATAATAATAATAATAATAATAATAATAATAATAATAATAATAATAATAATAATAATAATAATAATAATAATAATAATGTATATTCTCTGATAAACCAAATCATGTTATGTATGATTATTTGTTTTTAGTAAAAAGGATATAAAATAAAACAGTGATTTTACAAATGATACAGTCGAATATAATGATATTTTTTTCGTTAGCAACCGATAAATAATAGTTAGGTAACAATGTGAACTTTCAAGAGAATATTCTCCCCAACTCGTCTTGTCAATGCCGAAAGATTGCATATCTCATTTGCAAACGCGTTTTGTACCGTGAACACGTTCTACCCGAAGGTTAAATTCCTGATTTCAACTCACTATAGAGCAGATGTTTTGGAAAACGGCAATGTTTCATTCTGTACAAATTTCTTAGTTACCGTAGACTACGATGTCCGGGTACAGTGTACATGCTCTGTGGAACAGGTTTTGATAGCACTTCAACATCCATTAGTTTGTCCACCCTCTATACGTTAAAGAATCGGCGGAATATTTGTAAGTCGAACGCATTTATCTTCCGTTTTTGTCTTGCGCGTGCAGTTAAGGTCGCACAGCCGTTAAGTAAATTATGTAGTGAGCACTCGCTGTATACAATCATATTTGTCTTCAGAGTCAACTTGTGTTTCCCCTAGACGCAAGAGTTCAAACGGAACAAGAATGCATATCTATATCCCTATCTAGCGAGAGGTTATCCACAATTGTTAAACTAAGATATTTAAAATGATGCACTGTTTCAAGCTAAGGGTTTTCAAGGGTGATGAATGGAGTCCATAGAGACCTTGACAAAGGACTTTAGCCTTGCCAAAAGTGATTGACAGCCTAAAAGCTTTGCATGCCGATGAAAAACATTCAATTATCCAATGAAGTTGCTCTTGAGAGTGAGCAACAATGGCTTCATCGTCGGCATGAAATAGCCAGTCCCTTATATTGTATTGCGCTCTCAAGACGTTCAAGCTAAGAAACTTGAATTCACATTGCGTACGATGGTAAATACCTTCTGTTTTAATTCTAAAAGTGCTATAGCAGTCAAGCAAAAAATACTGGATAACAGAAGGCACAAGGCGATAGTTTGACATAACGGGGTACAATTATGGGTTATCGAGGCTTCTAGTGGCGTAACGCAAGGTTCCATCATCGGGACAGTTATTTTCTTGGTTTAAGACAACGACATTGCAGAGACGCTCTCATGCAGGTTGATCCTTTTTGCGGATGATATCAAACTTCGGACTCTGTGTAAATCAACTTCGGACTGTGTACATCTGCAATGAGATTTATATTCTTTGTGCGAATAGTCAGTATGAAATAAGCTGCCTTTCAATTTCTAAAAATGCAAGGTGTTGCAAATTGTTAATTATCCATTACAAATATCACACTGTTAAGAGATTTAGAGCTGTACCGAGTCAGGAAGGGATCTTGAATTCTTGGTATGTAAAAGCTTAAAAAACAGTCTGCATTGTAATGTCATCTACATGCGTGCTTCCATAGTTCTAGGTGTGTTGCGACTGATTTTTAGAATATTAATAATAGAATATGTGGTTTTCAGAAACTAAATTTCTATGAACGATTGCAAAACACGAGATTCAACAATACTCTTTAAATTAGCATTCGGAGTGATGTGATGCTAACATACAACATATTAAATTAACTATATCTTTCTTTAAATCAGTTATTGAAATCCGGTGAGTCACAACATACAAGCAGCCCCTCTCAGCGACACTACAAATTTCCCATTATCGTATCAGCTGTCTCCGATATTTTATTTTGTACGTGTCTGTTTCCTTTGGAATGTCTTCCATGAAACTACTGTCATCGCTCCCAGCGTAGACATTTCATTCGAAATTTGGACACTTATTTGTTGCTTAACGCTTTAACGCCATCTGCGTATTGACTCATGGTACATATTCACCTGGAGAACACTTTACATTACATAATTATTTTTAAGCCTTTTTCCTGAAAGGATATTTACTACGGTAATGTAATTGTGAAGTCATGTGCTTTTTGTGACCATATACTCTTGAATCCTAAAATGTTGGACTTGGAACATACCAATACTTGATGCATCGTCGAAATTTAAAAGCTTCTGAACTGCAATCGTTAAAATAGACTTTGCACTTCATGCTAGATTTTACTGAAAAAAAGATTTAGCAATCTATTTATAATCTATCGTTACCAGAATTATTTTGACTTTCAAATTTTTCTACTCATATATACACATATACACTTGTACCCATAGTTCAACTGCATGTTTATTTTAAAGTAATTGCTCTCAACCATAAATCTTGAATCTTGTATCTTGAATCTTAGGGTGTTCCTTGTAATAACAAGCGTTTTGAAAAGACCCTCCGTTAACGTAGTCAAATACCTCAGTTAGATCAATTGAAACAGCTTATAATTTATTAATAAGTTCAGGACAATTTTCTCAAGTTGTCTCAGACGCTTAACAATAGTAGCGTCGATATTCTGGACAATATTTTTTCAACGGCATTTGTGCAATATTTATTTAACCATCGACCTAAATCCACCGACATTCCGGATGAGATACGACCGATGCTTTCGAGGTACTGAGAAGATATTCTACATAAACTCTGCCTTTTGCCTCCAGTCCATTCTTAAAGCGTGACATTATAAATCCGATATATAAAGGTGGTAAAATCAGTTATTAGGTAAACTACTGAACGGTTTACCTCACGTTCATTATATATATACCTATTGTTCGACTCTGTGTTTATTGTAAAGTTAATTACTTTTTTAGCCATAAATCTTTAATCTTGAATCTTGAAACGGAAGAAGCAAAAACTTGAATGTTTAATAAAGAAATGCGGAGACTTGTGCACGTTAGAAAAAAATTCACGAGAGTCATATCGTGTTACATAGTAAGTAAACAATAGTTATTAATACAATATAGTCGGAAATTATAGTACCAAGACCAAACTAACATAGTGGGAACAATAAGCATCATGGTTATTGATGTAATCCAATTCCGATTGTCAAAATATCTTGAAGTACATTCGCAAAAAAACCAATTTGTTCTGCACAATTTCAAATCTGCTAGGAGATGAAAGCTCTATTGAATCAAATTTGGATAATGCAGTTGCCTCGATGCTTAGCATGCAGCTGTTTAATTTATGGAAAATGAGGACATTTCATTCGAAGCGGTGTCTGAGACGTGAATATCGTGGTCGTCCAAGAGATTAATAGGAAAACCTTGCCATGCCAAAAAGCACCATGTCCAGACTGTATAAACTCTGCCTTGCTGAATATGATTGAGTTAACCATTATTAAAAGTGACTCTGCTCTACTGGCGCGATTAACCGACCGACAAATGCTCAACCTGTTGTCGAAGTCAACTTATTACCCTTCTTTCAATTCGTTTTATCATTGCCACACAGTCACGTCTTGTTGACGGGAGCCTTTACTTCACCTATTTTGACTGATGAACCCTCCCGGGAGACTTCGGCTTGGAAGCTGATAGGAAGTCACCATTTATCTATCAAGTGACCAAACCTACTCGTTTTACCAGAACTGACATGCTTTCTATTATGACGAATTGTTGATTGAGGAAATATCCAGTAAACATCCACAAATTTTGATGGATAAATTTTTGTATTATGCTAACTACTCCAACCAAGAGGATGATAGTTACAAGTGGTCATTGACTGTGTCAGTTTCCATGATGTTTAAGTATAATAATTTCAACTTCATGTTAGATGTCGGTCCAGATTCAAATTGGCCCATTTTTGTTATCTGATGGCATCAGCTAATGCATCTTAGGTTAGTCTCTGGACCGATCCTGCAAAATACCGGAATAGAATTTATATATGAACGTGTCACACAAATACCGCATTAACTTAGTTCAAACTGATACATCTGTCGAGTGATTTGTAGTGCTATAGAAAATCACGAAATAATTGCACGGGGCTAGTGCACCAGGACAAATGTGATCATTTAAGTAAAATCGAGGCTCAATTCCCGGAAAACAATAAGAAGATATACAAATTCTTTAACAAAAACGGAAATTTCAGTTTTTTCTGCTCCACGTGCCAACAGTACATGTGCCACTACGACATCATAGGAAGCTGCAAATGTTCTGAAATTAAATTATATGCCGATTTCGAAATCCCTGTAATATTTCCCCATGTTTTAATTTTATCATCTCGAAGCTATTGAGTTATTTTTTATGGTAACATATTACGAAAAATCTTTAACTCAACAGGGAACGACCGTATCACACCAGAATGCATTGTGCTAAACAATTTCGCGAACTGCTCGCAGCATATTTCAAAAGATTGAAAGATAACTTCAAAGTCCATACTTGTTGGAAAGAAGGTATCATGACTCCCATTTTTAGGGGTAGAAGCCGCAGTGATCCCGCAAATTATCATGCAGTCACCCTCTTTCCAGTGTTACCCAAGGTGATGGAAGTGATTGTTGCTGATGAAATCATAACGTTTGTGTATAATTTCAATAGTACCTTTAAAGAACAAGATGAAACTCGTTGAGTACACTCATGTACCTCCAATTTTCTTATATCCAGGGACTGCTGGAGTAAAGCTTTCGATGACGATCACACTTTGGATGTCATTTAATTATATTTCTTTGAGGTATATGACCGAGTTCACAATGCTATATCGCTAAACAAACTGTAAGCACTAGGTATTCACACCCGTTTTGCAGTTCTGGGCAGCTGCATTTTCGTACCTGAGAAACATTCAGGTGCGTGTTAGACAGACAATTACAGGGCAATTTTCAATCAAGTGTGGAGCAACTCTGACTCCGTTCATTGCCCGCGCCTATTCTTGATAATTATCAACGATATTGTGGGATACGTCAAATCACCATTTCACTTATAATATCAACATTTAGCTATACATTATCTCCTCTAGTTATACAAGGAAACTTCGAACTGACATGGATGCATTACACACATGGTCACGATTAATCACTTAATATTCAATACTGATAAGAGCCATGCGTTACGTATCCTTCTTTCTGGCGATCCAATCTATATTCTGGGTAGCAAGACGCTCGCTGTCACAAAGCAAAAGGAAGATCTCGAGGTGATATTAGAAAATAACTTCAGCTATTATGCTCAGTTTAGTAGAGATTTAACAATGAAAACGGAAACTTGAGGCTACAAAAACGTGTGTTCAGAAAAATTGACCAACTTTTTTTCCGTTCCTTCTTCCGGCGTACATAAAAAAACACTAAGAGCATTCTGTCTCCATTTGTAACCCATTGTTTAAAGGTGACAAGAATTTTAAACAAACACAGAGACGCATCACAAAGCTCGTCAATCTACTTGGCGAAATCACGTTCGGAGAACTCTACAATATTTCTTTACAAACTACCGTCGCATCCGAGAAGATCTGATCCTCGCATCTCGGATATTGACGGGAAAAACACAAACATGTACGGATATGCTGCGAATCGCAACATACTAGGGAAATCATGATAATCACCTTAAGTTAGCACATGAACACAGTAGATTAAACGGTCGCCGAAAATCCTTGAACATCCTGTTTGATTGTGCTCGGTGTGCGTCACCTCCTTCTGTCATTTATGCTTCATCAAAAATTATTTTTAAAGAACGCTTTGACTTCCATTTTCATCACACGATAAGCTATTTTAATTATGCTTTTATCACAATTATAATCTTTGTGATACTGCACGATATCTTACTTCTTTTCCACAGCGTTTTTTGTGTAAACCAATTTAAAGCACATTTCCCATTTAGGTGAAATGATAAATATTTTTCGGACACAATGTTTTAACTATCCTATGGCTTTTACATTAAGCCAGTAGTTCTTTCTAAAGTTATCATTCGACTATTGACTATTT
>JACCGJ010025710.1:0-47736 GCA_013407085.1 Atriophallophorus winterbourni | reverse complement strand
GCAAAACACTGTGTGACTTGCCAGATCACCAAAATCCACCGACACCCGTGCACCTTTGAGTACATTCTCTGTACCCGATGGTCAATTCAAACACGTTCACCTGGACATCGTTGGTCCTTCACCGGTATCCCGAACGTATAGTTATATCCTGACCTGTGTCGACAGATATACACGCTGGCCCATGGCAGTTCCTTTGCGAGATATTTCTACCGAACCCATCGCGCGAACATTCGTTGATTCATGGATCTCCATCTTTGGCGTGCCTACTACCATTGCCACTGACAGAGGATCGCAATTTACGAGTGTTTTGTTCTGCGAACTAAGCCGCTCACTAGGATGTGATCACCTGCGTACCAACGCATACCATTTTGCAGCTAATGGACTCGTTGAACGTTACCATCGACAGTTAAAGGCTGCTTTCGCCGCTTGTTCAGGAACAGAATGGTCTGAATGCCTTCCTGTCGTACTTCTTGGTATTCGAAACACCGTTAAGGAAGACGTCGGTTGTTGTCCCTCAGAGTTGGTTTTTGGCACCACACTGAGACTGCCTGGCGAGATGGTACTCGACACACGCACTACCGGCGAGGTTGAACCAGCATTCTACTGCTCCAGATTAGGCAACGTTTTCAGTCTATCAAGCCCGTCCCCACACGTTTTGTCGACCGTCCCTCATTTATTCACAATGATCTCAAAATTTGTCCCTACGTTTTCGTTCGAGCCGATGCCGTTAGAAAGCCCCTAAAAACTCCGTATGAAGGGCCATTCAAAGTAATGGAATGTAAAGAGAAATATTTCGTTCTGCTACGCAACGGTATCAAAGACAAGGTTAGCATCGATCGCCTAAAACCTGCCTACGTCGAACAGAAGTCATTACAAGAAGCTACCCCGTCAACTCCACCTACACAGCCTATGACGGCCAGTGACGTTACACCCAATTGACCCTCGCCCATCCTATCTACTCCTTCATCTCGTCAAACACGTACCAGCCGTAGAGTGAGGTTCCCCGCAAGACTGGTTGAATACATGCCATAAACGGTGTATCGAGCGTTCATCCGTCGACTCACATTCTAGGGCGGGAGTTCTGTAGCAACTTATAATTTCACTTTCTTTTCAATTGTACTTCCATTTCCATATATGTTTGTTTTAATCAACGGTTATTCCATAATATACTCTTCTGCTTGTTCGCTGATGCTGTATTATTGCGTGTTTGCGAATCACGACGGTTAACAGCAAAATTGATTTGTCGCCACATTTTTCAGCTTCGTCAATTATAATTGCTGATCAACGCGACACACCGGAGTTTGGAGCTGGAGTTTTGCGCGGTACGTTCAACTTGGTTGTATTTTCCACGCTCTGCTAAAAATTATTACGCATTTTCGCTATTCTGTGAAATACTGTAAAATATACTAACTATTTTACTACCTTATAAAAAGCTAATCGTCTATTATATTTCGTGCTGATTAATTACGCTTGTGATTAAATCAGTCTATACTCTAGCTGGGACATTATCTTTCTTATATCTCTCGCCGTACGATGAGTACAGTTAATGCTTGCCACAACGGCAATTGCTGCAAAAATGTGGCCAGGGGCATTGAGTGCACAGCGTGCAAGCGTTGGGCTCACCCTAGCTGCTCTGGTATTCATAAATCTCACTATGGGATTTATGCAAAGTACCGCTGGTTACAGTGGTATTGCAACTCCTGCCATAAGGCTGCCAGTGACGCTGCTTTTGTTATTGTAAACCCTCAAAATAGTGAAATTTCGCCTAGCACGTCTAACGTCGTACCCACTCAAACCTATGCATCTGTTTTGAGCGCAAACCTGAGCCCGGGGACAACTGCAGTCAAGGCGGAAGTTGACAAAGTTTACGAGTTACACCATCCTCCCAAGGAGGCCAATGTACGGAGAACTTTGAAAAAACGTGCGAATAAAAAATCTAGATTAGCTGCAGCTGAGGGGAAAGTCGAACAGGTTAGCCACTCCCAAGGTGGCCAATGTAGCTGGCACCTCCAAGAAGCGTACTAAGGCCAGTAAGGTTAGTACACGAAAACGGCAACATTCAATTAATGCTGGTTCGCATATGCTGGAGCAAATTATTCAGGAATTAAATGGTTTGCGTCAGCAAATCGAATCACTGCACAGCAATTCCTCTGCTCCGAAATCTAGAACTAGAAATGTGCTAGTTTTTAATCGAGCGGAACCATATATTAAGGAATCTGAGTCTCGCAGAGATCTTGATCGTAGGTGTATAAACGATCTTCTCCGAATGGTGGATATGAAGCCTTCTACTTCCACAGTGCGAATCCACCGAGTAGGAAGATGGAGAATGGGTAACTGCCCTCGACCAATCCTGGTTGAATTTAATTATCAGGCGGATCGGGATGCATTCCTGGCTAGGGCTGAGTATATCGCAAACTCAACGCTAGATAAACTTCAGGTGAAGCCCGACAACCCTCCGTCCCGGATTCGGCAAAATGATTCTGATTCCAATAGGAGAAACTTAGCAATTAGAACATCGGTCATTCTTAACCCGGATGCAGCGCAAAACGCTATTCAGTCACAGACGGGCATACCGAACAGCACTTTGCCACTAGTCTTGTTGTCCAGCCCAGATGACGTTGATTGTCTTAGCGCAATTGACGATGGCACCCGAGACGATGACTCCAGTAGTTGCTTCTATTCTATGGATGCGGTCTCAATTGTCAGGCAACGGTCCGTTACGTTAACGCAAGAGGCTGCCGAAACTGATGCTCCTGCTCTAAGTAGCACGCCAAAAAACGTGCAGCTCCCTCGGGCGCTTCGACCGAGGGCCAAACAGGACTAGTTTCAGAAGCACGAATAACCAGTGCCCAAGTATTGTATGCAAATGTATGCAGCATCAGGAATAAGTGGGCTGAACTTTCTCTCTGCGTGGCTCAGTTACACCCAAGGGGTATTGCGCTTTCTGAGACCTGGCTGTCTGCGATTGATGAGGTGCCGGTAAACATCAGTGAACAGTATCTCGTCATAAGATGCGATAGGCCGGGTGATAGGAGAGGCGGTGGCGTTGCACTGCTCTTGGAGTATGGTTTGCACAACCTGGGTACAGGGATATCTCTAGCCATTGAAAAAGTCCAAGTTGTTACGAGTATCCTGACTTGCTACAAGTCATCGCTCGCAATTGCTTGTGTCTACGTCACTCCCGGTGCATCCATAAAGGAGTTTACACAGCTTATTGAGACACTCGACGGTTTGTTTCACTCAGCTCACAGTGTACTTATCTTGGGTGATTTAAACCTCCCAGACATAGATTGGCCTGTCCCCACTGGTCCAGTCACCCAGCAATCTGACACCTTTCTCGAATGGCACCAGCATGTCAATGATCCTACAAGGTTTCGCCATGGATATACCCCATCCACTCTTGACTTGGTATTGTCGTCACAGCTAGAAGCCATTAGTGATTTAAAGTACCTACCGCCACTCGGCAAAAGTGATCACGTAATGATAAGCTTCGAAGCGATATTGCGTTTTCGCAAACCTTTCTCTCGTCCTAGACGCAATTTTAGGCATGTAGACTGGGGTTTACTCTTGCAGTCTTCAAAATCTTCCCTTCAGCTATCTAGCGATTCAAATGTAAATGAAAACTGGGATAGAATTTCTAAGTATCTAAACGAGTTACAAGACAAACACGCTCCGCTGCAGTGTGTGAGAAGGCATCGAAGGCCACCCTGGTGGTCTCCTCGAGTCCGTAGGTCTACCCGTAAACGGGATCGTCTATGGCGGCAATATAAGCTATCCCTTAATTCTGGTTCTTGGGCCCGCTACAAAACCGCTCGGAATGCCTGTGTTAAATTACAACGTGTGCTCAAACAGCATTTTGAGTTATCTCTAGCTAGGGATGCTAAATCCAACCCGAAAAGGTTTTATAGCTACGCACAGTCAAAAGGAAAAACTCGGGAAAACATAGGGGATTTGAAACTGGAGGACGGAAAAGTTGCCGATACCGACCTGTCTAAGGCGACTGCCTTCTCAGGGTTTTTCAGTAGCGTTCAATGACGGGATAATTCTTCAAACGCACCGTTAGGTCTGCTCAACCTGACACCTGGTGTCCATTATTAGATGAGTTGTCCTTCAATGAGGCTGAGGTGTTTGACGCACTTATCCATGTTCGGGTCAACAAATCTGAGGGACCGGGCGGCATCTACTCAATTATGCCTAAAAATCTTGCCTCAGTGCTTGCCGAACCGTTTTGCCAGCTCTTTAATTCATGCCTGCAACTAGGAGTTGTTCCCAGTAAGTGGAGGGAAGCCATAGTCGTGCCAATACACAAAGGCGGTTGCAGGTCAACTGTTGGTAACTATAGACCGGTCAGCCTGACCAGCACCGTCTCTACAGTAATGGAAAAACTGCTGCGTGATAAAATCTGTCAGCATCTTTGTCGGCATTCTCTGTTGAGTGTAACTCAGCATGGATTTCTTAAGGGTAGATCCTGTCTGACTAACCTCCTTAGCTTTCTCAATACTGCCACTAAAAGGATGGATGAAGGGAAGACTGTCGAAGCCCTCTACCTAGACTTCAGTAAGGCTTTCGATTCCGTAAATCACCGCCTTCTAGAGATTGAGCTAGCAGCCAAAGGCATACGGGGTAGTCTACTTGCTTGGATAAAGGCCTTCCTTACAGGTAGGACATTCCGAGTGAGAGTAGGATGTACGCTGTCGAATCAAACCGACATGATCAGTGGTGTACCCCAAGGTTCGGTACTTGGCCCTCTTCTATTCCTGATTTTCATCGATGACTTGTCCTCTGAATTGAAGTGCCCATGTTTCATTTTCGCGGATGATGTGAAATTCATCGGATCAACGGATGAAGAGACCTTGATGCACGACCTTGAGCGGGTCATAAACTGGTCATACCAGTGGGATCTCCCATTGAACCTGAATAAGAGCCAACTCTTGTCAACACTGGTTGATAAGATTTCGGTCCAGGTGGCGATGAATTCCCTCAGTGTTAACGCCACACAGTGTGTTAAGGATTTGGGTGTACTGGTTAGGGCTGACTTCAAATGGGAGGACCAATGTGCCGCTGCGGCTCAGCGTGCACGCAAGGTACTTTTTCAGCTGAAATCAGTGCTATCGAGCAGAAGACCCGATGTATTCCTGCCACTGTACAAGGCATTAGTTCGGCCGCATCTTGAATACTGTGTTCAGGCGTGGTGTCCTCACTACAAAAAGGACATCCTTCGACTTGAAAGAGTACAGCGCCTCGCAACTCGCATGATTGAAGGTCAGCGAGGGAAACCGTACGCTGTGCGCCTAATGTCTCTCGATTTTTTCTCCCTTAGGCGCCGTCGTTTAAGAGGTGACTTAATAGAAACCTTTAAGATCTTGAAGGGTTTGAGTGGCGTGCAAATGAACGACTTCTTTACCTTAAGTCCCGAGCTTGGCACCCGGGGCCACTCACTTAAAATTGCTAAGAAACGATGTCGGCTAGACTCCAGGAAACACTTTTTCAGCCGTAGGGTTGTTAACTTCTGGAACATTCTTCCAGAAGAACTTATATCCTGCAGTACCGTGTCTAGTTTTAAGCAGGGGTTGGACCGCAACTGGGGTAAGTTGTTTCCTGAAGACTCGCCTTAATTGCTTTACAAGCTTAGGTTTTTCATCTTTTAGCGTTATCCCGTAAATATAGTGAGGGCTAGAGTTCTCTGTGTTTTTTTTAATTTTTATTACACAATGCTACTTCAGCTAACCTCTCACCGTGCTGGTGAAGAGAAACTGCTTTTTCTTTTTCCAGCATCGGCTATAACGCGGTGCTTCCTAAGTTCAACCCGGATAATCTCTTGGCTTCGCGATCGGCGAAGATTCCAAACAGACAAAAAGAATATACGTTTTGGCAGTGGTGGGTGCTTCTCTGCAGCTTTCCACCGAAAGAAATTCTGGACGCTCGATTGGCTTGTTAGCCACATGCTGTCCTGTGCAAACTGAACTGAACTGAAATGTACAGGTTTCACGTGTTGCATTAAAAGCGCCTTATGCGTTTCGTATGGAACGGAAATGGGCGAATCCGGATGAGAAAATTTTTTATTAATGTATAAGCAGTTTCTTGATTGAATTTAGAAAATGAGCAGACTTTTTATCATTTTCTGCTTTCGGCCGTGTCATCCACCAAATTTCGAATCTTTCAAAATAGTCTTCAATTTCTCGGGCATTTGTATTTATGTCGAGAGGTTCCAAAATTGAATTCGCCATGAAGAATCGCTGTTCGCGACGTCAAATGTGATGAATTGAATTGCATTGAATTGAATTAAATAACCAACCAAAGAATGTTAGTGAGAACAACCACGCTCACTCGAATCACACACAGTATGTATCAATTAATGCAGGTTTTACAACGAGAACTAGAATAACAGTATTATTGATTATTATTGGATGAATGATGATGAATGATTGAGTATTATTGATCGTTAATCGAACAATCACCACATCTTGGTCTACCTTTTCAT
Organism: Atriophallophorus winterbourni; assembly: GCA_013407085.1. Taxonomy (NCBI): domain Eukaryota; kingdom Metazoa; phylum Platyhelminthes; class Trematoda; order Plagiorchiida; family Microphallidae; genus Atriophallophorus; species Atriophallophorus winterbourni. Next base: position 41,255 of record JACCGJ010025710.1, on the reverse strand, counting down.
TGATATATTTCGGTGGGTATAATCTGGGATAAAATACCAATCAGAAATTCGGACTCAAGTTGGACAGTAACTAGGGTAAGTTAGTCACGAAATGCTGTTTAGATATGTTTTTTTTCATTCATATGTATGCATACTTGTATATATGTTATTATAAATTTCACGCAAATTTGTGACTTGTTTTACTCTGTCATTGTTTGTTTTTCAAGGTTTTTAATTCTTTAAAATAATTTAAGATTTCAAGTTTTTAAGTTCGTCACATAATGATTTGCATTGCGATATTTGCATCTGATGCTTAAAATTCCCGTTGATTTTTTTTAAATTGCTGAATGTCGTTTCTTCCGAATTTCCTACAATCTTTTTTATTAAATATTACAATTTTTCAAGAATATCAATTTTTAAATTCCCTGGATTTTGCATTGTGCTGTAATTTTGAAAGTGCTCTTACAATATTTTCAGCGGAGTCTCTAATAATTTTGCACATGAGCTTGTAGCGGATTAACCCAGCGCTACGTGAATAAGAATTATTTTTAAGTGTTTGATTATGAGTTATGTGAAATTATGTATAAATGTATATAATTATATTTACGTAATATAATAGGACACACTTAGAATCGACACCAGATTCACGTAATCCTTGTTTGGTCCACTCGGATTATCACTAACAATATTTTTGACCCTTGTTGTTTCTTCACCGGGATAATTGCTCGTCGTAGATGATCAAAGCAGTGAATAACCGGAAAGAGAAGAAATATGCTAGGTCAGTAATCTGAAAACACGTAAATAGTGGTTCGGCACCACGTAGGTCATCAGACGTTCACGCTAAGGGAAGTGAAAGTGTGTTCAGTTGATTTAAACAAAACGACACACGGTATCATGATGGAAAACGTTTATGGAAATAGACTTACTTTTGGAATTATTAAGGAATTATTCCAAAGGGAAATAATTCCCACAAGCTCGAGGAGTTCAGTGTTATTTACAATGACTATAATGTTTTATGAATGCAAGCTGCAATGCAATCAATTAAATTAAATTTTTGGATATATTTTTTATCTGTATTTTTTATCTATAATTAATTGCTAATATCCCAAGAATAATTTTCGATTTTCTTGTGTATTATATCAATAAACCTTTCTCGTTTTAACAAAATGCTTCTGCAGCTGAGATCTCACCACTAGTTGATATCCCGATGTACCAAAGTGGGAAAGAAAGGGTAACTTGAACGCCAGGGAAAAACGGTATCACAATGTATAGTTCTACTTGGTATACCAGAAAATACTTCTCGAGCATCGATTCAGGAAACCGAAGAGCACGACGTCAAACAGTGGCGCTACATTGCGTGTTCTCTAGATATTTCTAATGACGTTGTTGTGGACACTTTTCGAGTTCGTTTTTCGCCAAAATATATAAGGGATGGACCGAAACCTCTTAAGATTACGTTCTCGACCAGCGCTATGGCCGAACTCGTAAGGTCGGAATGAAAAGAGGAAAACTAACGTTACCCAATAATGGTAGATTTAACACACCCAAACTCAATGTCATAAGTCAAACACTCCCCCGTCTGGAGACAGTGGATAGCGGCGTTTCCATCTGAATTGAATTTGAACATTCAAGCGGTCGGCGACCAATAAGTAGCACACATGTCCTATCATCTCAGGAACTGGCTATTTAGAGGAATCCGGCATCAAGCTGTTTAACGCCTTATTACCGTATTTTCGGACTATAAGGCGCACATAAAATCACTAATTTTTACGAAAAATCGGCAGTAAGCCTTATATTCCCGTGCGCCTTATGTATGAATAGTGTGTGTTCACATCCAAAATGAATAATCACAATGTTTGTACACTGAACAATAATCACAATATGTACTCACGATCGATCGCGATTGATGATTGATCGATAGTTCGTTACGCATCTATACAACAGTACCCAATAAACCGGAACACACTTTTCAACATTAAACGGTATACAGATCCAAAACCATCCCACATGATAGACTTGTCTCTATACAGAACACGTGAGCAGCGTAAATAATGTTTTCAAATTGTGTACATATTTACATGTTTGCATTATAACAAAACAATTACGAAATATATATGATTAATAAAATAAAATATGCAATGAAGAAAACACCATGTTCTTAGGATTTTTCTGAAGATTTTTATTGCTGACTCAGTACTTTGCCTTATCTACCAGTTGTTCAGATAATGACGGCTTTTCTCTCTGTATACTGTCCAAATTATTTATCGGACGTTTGAATGTTTTTCTCCACAGTCAAAAAAGTTCGCACCGTGTAATTCTTTACACCCTGTCCATCTTTATGCATTCCATCTTTCGACCTGAGCTTTATTCTGAAGAATGCTTCTCATCTAACGATATTTCTTCTAGTTAAAATAGCATGTGAGCATTTTTCGAATGCAGAATAAACTTGCTCCTTTATGTAGGTAGCCAACAAGCTTTTGGACAAGCAGTTCACCTGTTAACAATCCTTGAAGGTAGGCATTACATTGCTGCAAGCTCAAGTGATTCATATATGTAGCTTCATAAAAATAAATCAGAATATGAGGAAGAATTAATCAGTGGCATTCATTTCCTTCATAACAGCTATTCACACGCACGCTGATCAAATATATTTGAATGATCATATTTGCTTCAGCTGTTAATTGTACTTGCGATTTTGGGGAAGTTTCAACGGAACATTTTTCATCAAGCCATTGTCACATTGGGTTCGTTCGACAAACTTGCAGAATGATTCATTGTTTATTCTTTGATATGTTTCCGTTTAAACAACATTGAATTGGTTGAATAGATAATTAAGTGCAAAGTTATGAGCAAGATTTTTTTGTTTTTCTTTGCTTTTTCACATATTTTAATTTATAAATGCAGTACAAGAAGAAATAGTGGTGATAAATTATTTTCATCAATATCGGTTTTTGTTCGCTATTCCTAATATATCAATATATGCATTTTTTCTTTCTGCTGCACACAATTTAGGCAAAAGCTGCTGTCTAAACATGGGCTGATCAGAAGTAAAATTCTCAAGCAACTCTTCTATGTTTGATTGTCAATTGCTAAACAAAATGTTCGGCTAATATCAGTGACGCATATGGTGCTCGGTTTAGTATAACTCCAGTCTTCTCTGTAATACGTGTCTCAACCAGCCGAGATAACGTTGACTATGGGCTCTCTGAAAGTGTATCGTTGCTTCTCAAGACAGCATGCATGATATTGTAGTTACAAACGTGTTGCCACCAATCGTTTTCAATTATGCGTAAAAAACGAAAATCCAAATCCTTCGGTTTTTGAAAATCTGCTCAACATTTGTGAAATCTGTTATCGTACTGCAGTCTTGCTTTATCAAAAGTGAATTACATCCTTTATTCTAAAATGGAGCTTAACTAACGTCTATGTTACAGAAGATTAAATCTAATGAACCATAATCAGATGGTAAAAAATAAGTGAAACAAATTCCAAAGATTGCTTTGCTTCTTTTGCTGAAAACTTTCGAGCAAAATTCATCAAAGCTATGCCACTTGTACGACAACACAGATTAGCGTTCTGACCTCATCACGTCGGTGCTGGAATGTCTAACGAAACTGACCATTGTTTACAATAGGCAGACAAATTTGTGGTGCTAGCTTAACGGTTTTGCTTGAACTAAAATTCTCCTAATTTCTTCTTAAATGCTAATGATGCCGTGTTATGTGCGAACCAGTGTTTTTGTAGATGTTTTTGCCCTGATATCGGGTAGCTTGGGCTCACAAATAATTTTAAGTTTAAACAGCTTCTGCATGCGGCTCGTTTTCAGTGCTCTTTGAGTCACATTTGAGGTTTAATTTTCGCAAAAATCGGAAAGTTTTCGATCATATTCAAAAGCCAACCTGCTCAACATGGCACGTTCTTAGCCGAATAGCATAGGGAAATCAGGAGATAACCAGAGACACGAGTATTAGTTGCTTAGTAATAGTGTAGCCAGTTCGCCTGGTTGATTTTCCGCATTATCCAATGAGGAAAAAATAATGAAATGGGACTTCAAATACAAACAGTGATAATGCTTATGCGTCTAGTGTGGGACCCTTCTGAACATGGCTCTCGTTGTGAGCATTACAAAAGTCCTCATTCAGGGTCAAATTAACTGAATATGATCCCCCATGCCATCGACTTGTTTAGTTGAACTGCTTTGTTTAATGTTTGGTATTTTAGATCAAGGAACTCAAATGCAATTCCAATGTGTTTGATCATGGATCTTAGGATAACCTTCTTAATGAACTAAATTCAATAATATAAAAGACAATCTGATAGGTTACACATGTCAACATGCAATTTTGAGTATATATCCTATAAAAGTTAGGCTTTCTCATAACATCCTCGAATATGGAATGTTGTGCAACTTCGTTATTTATAATTTGTAAGTCTCCTATACATGTGTTTTTCCTTTATGATCCGAGGAGATCATCGCCTCATGGATTTTAAATTTTTGTTCTGTGTGAAAATTTATTATGATTGCGAAGGTAGTTTCTAAAGTGCATGTTTGTAGTTCGCTAATAATAAAATTGAATTGTATCCGGCATTATTGTTTATATGATTTGAAAATTGTTAGTTGTGAACAGAAATGTCTAATGCAATATAAAAATCTAATACCCGTGCTCACAGATGATCATCCTTGGATATAGTTTTATCCTTCTGTCTAAATTGGTTTTACTACGGATTACTCATTTCCATATAAAAATAGAATCATATTTCACCATATTCTTGTCTTGTACTTTAATTTCTTTTTAGTTGATTGTTTCGAAACCTAATATGTCTACCGAGGATGTTTAGCTGATATTTAGCAGAGTCATAAAACGGATGTATTTTGTGTTATTAGTTTTGAAGTTGTGACTTATCTTCGAGTGCTGCCGTGGTTATTCTTGCTCATCGTAATGTCAGGTAGCGCAATGAATAAGAGGTAATATTTCTCGCAGTGATAGAGTGCAATAAATGTTTACATTGGTAATACACATGTTGCTTATTAGCTCATGCATTTTCCATCTTCTCTCTGTTATTCGTCATTACAACAAAAGTTTTGTCAAATTGCATTGTTTTGTGTTTTGCGCAAGTTATATTTATCACTTCCTATTAATTTACTGTGTAGGATCTGAGGGAAATAGATAATGGTTGGTTCAATTATTATTATAATTTTATAATTATAATTATATATATTATATTATATATTATATTATATTATTATTATTATATATATTATATTATATATTATAATATGTGATTATTATAATTTTATAATTATAATTATTATAATTTTAAACACGTTCTAGTTTGATAGGTATTTAGGTTGAACTTCATTTTTCGTCGTGCCACATGTCACACAATGAGGCTCTTTACACCTCAACCCATTCGAGTTTGCAACAATATTTTTCGTTTTTCATGTTACAAAACTAAGTGAATATGAAGTTAAACCAGAAAACAATACGCAATATTCATTATTACAAATCAAAAGACCTGGAAAGAACCATAATTTGTAAATACCAAGTACAGAACTTGCAATCAGTCCATTGTAATCTTTGATCGGTGTGCGTTTTCTTTTGTGTCTATTTTATGTATTTAATTCAAAAGTAGTAAAACATTTACTCATTACTAATATTCGCCTAGAAGAAATGAATATATTAATTATGTTTAATAGAAATATTCATGACTGTTTTTGGGTGAATGCAAGTCTCCTCCGTTAAGCCGGTTGAAGTAATTCAGGCAGCGAGTAATTAATCGTGGAAAAATTTCTGGAGGTAAAATGTGTCATGTTTGGGAACGTTTTTAACTCTACCACGTTCATTTTAGTTATTTATAGGATGTTCCGCATATCTGGCTAAGCTTGACTGCCTTATGTAAGATTTGATAGAATAATGTTAGAACCTACTGCAACCAGGGGCCTCTTTTTGGAGGAGCATAATACATCGTTTGATAAATTAAAATGTTCTATTGTTTCGATGGCGTCAGCATGACTTATCCACATCTTGTATATCACTCATTTGTTTATAAAACTCTCTACTGCCACTAATCCGCACCATGTTGCTTCTCGGTTGGCGACCAATTCAGGATTCTGGTACTATTTTTAAGAAAATAAAATTATTTTAGATGTTAATAACTTCAGATTTCATGGCCTTTATTGATGAATAATATTCCAGCAACTATTCACATTTTTCTTAATTCTTGTCACAATCTCAGGCTTTTATTTTAGTATTCACGATTGCATTTGATATTTATATCCCGGGCGATGGAACAAATTTATATTTCACTAATTTTTCCGGTATTGGATATACATATATATAGAGAATGATACTGACATGTTAACTTGAAGTAAAACATATTTGAAGCCAAAAATAATTGACAAAACAGTAAAAAGTACCAGAATTCCTATGCTAAATTCACGGACAGCTTAGTCTTTATATTTTTAATTCTCCATACTAATTTAACCATCAAATTTATTTATAACTGAATGAAAGCATCAATTCAGTTTTCAGTGCTGGAATTGTCTTCTAAGAGATCATAATTGTGGTTCAATTATCGAAGTAAAAGAGATTATTAAAAATATTTTTCCGCGACCTTGTAATTATGCATTCGACCTCCAGTAATATTTTTATTTACCTGTACACTGAACTTGTACTGAAATCACTGTGGTGTTAATTTAAAATAATTTTCACGTTATCTATTTTGCTTCAGCACAACTATTCTGGTTTGCGATTTTCGATGATATTTGGGAAATATTTCTAATTTTGCGCGCAAAGTTTTATTCCGATGGATGGTTTCCTTGACTTCATTAACTGAAGTAAAAACATCCTATCCGATTTTATTGTGAGTTATTTGACAATCAAATGAATATACCTGATCTCTCATAAATAATTAATCTCTTCTCGAATTGCACACACTGGGAAATTTTTTATAGGTTTCCAGTTGTAGTATCTGGATACATAAACCAAAAATGGAATATAATAATCGCACCTATCGATAAAGTTTTGCGCACCTCACAACGAAAGGGAAATGGCACACATTTTCTTCACTTTGAAATTCGACAGCAACGTCTGTCAGGCTACTTGAGGATTTGTCCCTCTGTAGAGATCTTGTGCAACTGAATTTGTTATTTAGGACTGAATTTAGTTCACAATTATACGCTGGTGGTGGCCCATTCCGGCCTTAGGTATTCTTGTTTTATGTCTATATCTGAATAATTTGGAATATCTTACCTTCTACCGTCCGAATCTCGAAGGGTCGGACAAATAGACAACTTTTCAGCTTCATCACTGTATACGAAAACCACAATCAATTGTCTATATACAAACGCACAATGCCTGGGAAACAAACTAGCTGAAATGAAGGATCTCTGTAATCAGCACTCACTCGACGTCATAGCGATAAGTGAGACATGGTTACAACCTCACGTGAGCGATCGTGACCTCTCTATTCCAAGCATGACCCTGTTTCGGAGAGACCGCTTAACAACAGGTGGTGGAGTTGCTGTTTACCAACACGATCGTTCATACAGTACGGTAGTTACAGACACTGATCTCGATCTGCAAGACAGTATACGGTGTAACTTAAAGCTCAAACCAGGCGACAGTTGCCTTGTTAGTGTAGTTTACCGTTCACCATCCTCATCGGATGTGCATAAAGAAAAACTATTGAAAGCAACGCAGTACATCGGAAAACGGCGCAATTCGGAATTATTGATTATAGAAGGCTTCAATCTGCCCTAACTATATAACCGAGTAGATCATCCACCTCGATCACTAGACTACAAATTTCGCTGAATTTTCGATTGTATCCGGACTCGCATTGCACAACCCTGACAAATTACATCACCAACACGATACATTTAAATTCTATGTCCCGGAACATAATAGCAAAGAACCTCACTTCAGAATTCACACTCACACTAGAAAATGGTCGAAAACGCGAAAATTGGAATGAGCTTCACTGGCAGTATAAATGCAGTGAAATCCCAAACTGTTTTATCTAACCGCTAACAACACTGCGAAGCTGAAAGCCGGTGTTTTTCCGATCATGACAGATAACTGACTAACTTATTCTGTGCTGGAAACCGCTAACGCTTTCGCCAGATTTTATTCACGAGTTTTCATCCCCGATGATGCATTACTACCATCGGAATTGTCAGCACCAATTGTGCATCAATTCTGAAGTAGTGCAGCACCACCTATGCAGGTTGTATATCAACAAGTCCCCGGGAGCTGACGGAATCACACCTGCAATCCTAAAGTTATACGGCACCCAATTGTGCGAACCATTTTGTGATTTATTTAATCACTCTTAGAGGAAGGGTGTTGTACCGACTGACTGGAAGAGAGGAATTATAACACCAATCTACAAAGGTGGAGCTCATTATGACCCAGTAAATTACCATCCTGTTACACTCCTTCCAGAGGTTTCAAACGTTATGGAGCGAATTATATGTAAAAGAATTGTAGGTCATCTCGAAATCCAAAACTTGTTGTGCAGAGAGCAACATGGATTGCAAAAGTCTCGTTCTTGCTGGACCAACCTACTTGAGATAATGGACGACTGGACGCAGGCAGTGGATGCGGCGGTTGCGTACATGCGTGTTACTTGGACATATCAAAGTTTTTTGATCGCGTGGACCATTATATACTCCTGAGCATGCTGCAGGATGTTGTTATTATTAGGTGCCTTCTTACCTGGCTGAGAAGCTACCTTTATCGCAAGGCAACTGTACGTATCGATGGTGTGATGTCTGGGGAAATCGAAGCCGATAGAGGTGTCCCACAAGGTTCGGTACTTGGTCCGGTTATCTTGTTGGTCTACATCAATGACCTTCCAAAACTTGTCACAACCAAAATGGTTCTCTTTGCGGATGATGCTAAACTTTGGATGCGAATCATGTCAAACGTGGACTTTTGCGCTCACAACGCGATTTGGATATATTGAACAGCTGGTCAGAGCGACACAAGCTTCCATTCAAATTCAGAAAGTGCAAAATGTTGCAAATAGGTAATGATTTCCCATTCTGCTACAACCTTGGAACAACAAAAGAAAAGGACCTCGGCGTATGGATTAGTGGAAGTCTTAAGAATATCATGCAATGCGAAGCGGTGTACAACCGAGCTAGCCGCATGCTAGGTATGCTTCAGCGTATTTTCGAACATTTTTCCCGTGAAACATAAATACGTGAATCATAAATACGTATATTAACCCAATGATGGATTACTCAGGGCAAGCTTAGGCACCATATCTACAAAAGGACATCAAGCTGCTCGAGAGGAATCATCGCAGCAATTGAAATGGTTGGTTGTCTCCGACAAGTGCATTTTAATTCGGATACACTGCCTCGCAGACGGGTTCTACTGGATCTAATCCTAACTTATAAAATAATAATCTCAAAGATGCACCCTCTGAGGCAACTATTTCGCCTCCGGTAAAGCCATACCACACGTACTCACCCAAGGGCATTTGATATTCCACATTCTCACCGGAAATGCCGTCGGTTCTTCTATTCGTTTGCACGTTTGTTTCTTATGGAGCTCCCTACCATCAGAAGTTGTACAATCATCTAATGATTATATATACGAATACGAATATATATATATATATATATATATATATATATATATACACGAATATCCTATGGTGTTGTACAGCTACAAGCTTTTATACCATAAATTCTTGAATCTTGAAAACCGTTAACCGCTCGACTAGCTCGCATGAAATTAGATCTAAGGTGGACAAGTTTTATCCTACGTCTTTTTACACGGTGTTTTATAATTGCCCAGAGATTTAGCTTCCCCCACCTTTTAATTTTTACCAGCATACGGTCGTTGGTAAGCATGATGCTTTTTACACCATTAACTACCTTGAATAACCTACATAAAATTGATCTAGTGTCAATAAATTTCAAGCACCTAAAAAACGAAAAGCGAGTCAGCTCTCTCGCAGAAAAAAATTCGAAGTTTAGAAAACATCATTTTGTCTATTCAATGCTCAGGCATTCATCTGCTTTACATTTTAGATTATCGGAGCAATGTTGATACCTCCTGGAACGCAAAACCCCTGGGGAGGTCCCGGTGGCGCTGTTGGTGGCGCTGGTCAATTTTTAACCAGCAGCAGACCCGTTATTGCTGACTTGGCATTGGCTGCATTGAAAGAACGTGGTGAAGTTAAAAAGAGGCGAATATGTCCACAATTTCACCAGGATAGGTCTTTATTTTTCATGACCAAAAAGAATCCGATTCGACGTATATGTATCAGTATCGTTGATGCGAAGTATCCTTTTTGAAACTATAACTATTCATATATTTGATTTTTCATATACCCATGAGTATAAATACATGCATAATATGCATAGTTTTATAACTAATATTTATAAATATCGGTTCATTTTAATATGTTAGGAAAGCCTGCTGTGTCTCCCACTCCAGCTGGGTTTCTTATTTCTTCATCTCAAACAATTGTTGAATGGAGAGGTAAAAGTTTATTTATTATTTTTATTAACTAATAAATAAGTAAACAAAACATACTGATTTTAGTTACATGATATGATTATTTTCTAACTAATTTTTCAAATCAGAATTCCCAATTCAGAAACCGCTACCTTGGCGGATTGGTTTTTGTTGGTTTCTTGCATCTGAACTTATCATTTGACCGTTTCCAAATACATGGATATAAGTATTGTATACTGCGGTGCCTCACTTAAATCAATACGAATACAATCTGATTTAACTAGTTTCAATATATGTGTACTACAACTTTTATACTTTAGCATACACGTTGCTGGTTAGTATTTGAAAAGTTAAAGGCATGAGTGCGTTTCAGAATATAATCAAACTTCATAACCAATGAGCAGGTTCCCTGAAATATCTATAAATGTTGCCTAATGATATTTTATAGCTGGTTATACGTGAGGGTTTACTGTTTCCTACTTTTAAACCGAAACCCTAATCTCGCGGTAATAGAGAAAAACATGGAATGGTTGACAAGTTTTTGCGAGTTACTTAATAATAATAATAGAAGAGGCAACAGATGTTGTCATTCTGGATATCGTAAAAGCTTGAACAACACTAAATAGCCAATTTCCTTGAGGAGAAGTTTCCTTAGAATACAATTTACCTGTACTCGTTGGTAGAATTTCTATTGAATTTGAAAACATTTATATTTTGCGTTATTAACCGGAAAATGATTTTCCCTATAAATTAAATGCTGTTCATACGTTTTGTCATTTAGATCCTTAAGAATCTTCTCAGATAAACTAGATCGTGTATCATAGAAGTATACCACCTTGGTCTTGTGATTGTACAATCTGATTTAAAAGCTGAGGAAAATATCATACAGAATTAGCACGGTGTATCTAAAACAATGGAGTTATAATACTGTCACTTTAGTTTTGTTATACAGTGATAGCTGTTGGTGATAGAAAAAGATCAGTAGAAGGAAAATAATACATTTGCTTTTATTGTTTTTACTTGTATTGGGTCAGCAATCCCCTAGATGGTTGAGCAAATAATTATAAATAAATATACATGACCAGTAACAAATTAGATCAGTTCAACCAACCGTAAAATTATGGTACCTATCAGATTAATTCCTATATATATATATATATTATATATATATATATATATATCTATATATATATATATATATATATATAGATATATATATATATATACTAATGTGTTATAAATGTGAATCCAAAAGCTCAACCTTGTTTTTCATGCGGCAACCGTTTTAGTGCCAACGGCTGTCGATTTTTCGTCGTATCACTGCGCGTTTCCAGTCGCGGTTTTTAAATCCCAATAAACTGAATAAAAGGAAATTGAATTCGTTACCCGATAAACTTAGCGATTTTAACAAGCTCCTGATTTTTTAAAACCACGTTGGCTCAATATGATTCCTACAGTTTGCTGAATTATTCTGGAATTTTCATTAGTTATGATGGATGAAATTCACCTAACTAACGTAAGTTTTCAATGCGCAGCACTTTTAAGCTCAAACTTGCTTTTGATGCCACCATACGTACTGAAGATCTCACTTAGTCCACATCAAAATAGGACAGACTCTGGGATGGGTAACAGAAGCGGACAAATTATTCTTTATTTTTGTAAAAGTTAATTTCAGTTTCTGTTTACTGTTGACTCGTTCTTCTGAAAATATACACACTTCGAATAGCAGGTGCATCTAACAGAAAATACCAATTATTTCATGTCTTCAAAATAAGCATCCCATTTACCAGAGATTGGTATTTGAATTAAACGTAGCTCATTAGCAGTCTTTAGATCGGTTTCCAGAAAACACGTAACCAGTTAGAGTCAAAAAGTGTCGAATAAAGTATATATTTATCATTCGTATGACTGAATATCATATCTTATCTGCTTTCCGGCAATGCCGTCATGTTCATGTATAAAGCAATCCAAGGTTTACAATTTCCACGTATATTTTGACTTGTTTGGCGAGATCGAATGGCTAAACATTGGCCAAAAACATTAGTTTCAAGTGGACAAAATATTTACTCGAGAGTAATACAAGGAAATATCTGCAGATCTTCAAAACACTAAACATTAATGGTAAATTTCGAAATGGCGTAGTAGCGAATTATCTTTATTATATATACGATATTTTGCAGGTAGATTCACCTGTGAATTTTTCAGTCGCACACCGTTTTAGGCCTTTTGATTCGACACGCCTTTCGTTTGTTCACATTTCGATCGATAGGCAACAGTCCCAAATCGGTTCCTGCGGTGCAACAACACTACGCATGTGCATAAATATTGGCACATGTTTGCTGCACCCAAGGCTAGGATTTGGCACATGATGTATCGCCGATGACTTTAAGGGGAATTTCATGTGGCATGTGCTGAGAAATTTAACTGGTCGATCGATGTGCACCACATTTGACAATCCCCTGCAAAATTCTGTGATTTTTCAAAATGTAACATGCGCCTAAGTTAGCTAGAATATCCCATAAGATGACAAACTTCCGTTTGTAAATATTGCATTCGATACTAGGTTACTCTAGATTCAATCCTAATCCATGTGTTCATACCTGAATTCTTCAACTTGTATAACCCTATCAATGTTGTTTTAGTTTCTATGTAAACGGAAATGATCCATATCTTACCAGGGAGATCAAAATGAAAATATTTTGTTTAAACACTTCTCAATTCCATCCAACTGGTAATATGTAGAGGAGTAAATACATGGCAAGATTCTAGCATTAACGTATCAGTTGCTTCATATTGTGGTGCGCTAAGTATAAGTCTCACAATATGTATCCCTTTTCTTTCACTGAATAATTTCAAGCGTATACTTTCCTATTAGTGTTGTTTGAAGAAATAACTGAAGTAAAATTTTGATCCATGATATTCAAAACGATTGTTCGGTTTCCCTTTTGAAATCCACAGTAAAAATATATATATTTTTTAATTTGCCGGGCTAAACCAAAATTTCATTCACGCAATTACAAAGCTTATATTTATGATTAGATTTCATTGATCTTTGTTTAAAAGGTGCAAATGTTCACATGTTCTATGGTCCTGACCAATGTTTCAACAGACCATTCGATTACTTCATATTAGCGACTATTCTGTGTAATTGTCTGGCGTTGGCGTTTAACCATCCCTATCCAGGAGAAGATTCAAATGAAGTGAATCAAGTCTTGGTGAGTAACTCAATAATCTTACACTTAATTGATATCTTCAATAATAGTGGGTTAAAATGAACAGTCTCAGTGTAAGTGTGTTTGGGTGTCCATAATCTGCATAATTGTACAATCAAAAAGTGTTTCGTTAAGATTCGAAATGAAAATACAAATAGTAATGCAGTTCAAAGTTGTGCATTGACCGAACGCTAATTTCAATAATGTTTGTGTGAATATTTGGATAAACTTGTATCCAGAATTTACCAAATTATTGTTTAATCTAGCAGCCTGGTGGCCACAACCGCCTAATCATTTTTCACAAAATTTTTATCTGCTCCAAATTTTTGACGATATTTTATTTTTAACACAGGAAAAAGTTGAACTTGTATTTGTAATTATTTTTACAACGGAGTCTGTTCTAAAAATTATCGCCTATGGATTCATTCTACACCCTGGAGCATATCTACGAACCTTCTGGAACGTCATTGATTTTTCTATTGTTGTGATCGGGTAAGTTATTCGTTCCTCGCAGTATTGACTTAAATCATTCTATTGTTTGTGAAATGAATGACTAAATCATATTGTTTCTAACGAAATTCATTTCAATGGTGTATTCGTTTACGTTATGTTAGATGGGTTAAAGTTTGACACGGCATTTCTGCATTCAGAAAGCATTTTCGTCTATGTAACTTATATACAACACTACATGATTGGACATAAACTGTACACGAACGAAGTTACGTATATTCCGTTTACCTAGATATATCTAGGGCTTGAGCTTGTACTTATTACTCCTTTACTTCTTTGAAAATTGCTAGACGTCAGTGTCACGGAAAATACTCATATATTATTATTATTATTATTATTATTATTACACAAGTCTTTACAGACCATGTGCCAACAAGTATACCATGAAGAGGGTACATGATGAAGTTTAAATAGGTTCCATGGTTCTTGTTGAAGGCGACATACTACCCGGTTACCAAGGCCGAAGTAAGGGGTTAGCTTAGGGGACCCCACCCGGAGCCTTTGACTCAAAAGTCTTCCCGCAAGGCAGCGGTTTTTTCCCTTCGCGAGAGCCGGTGACCATTTTGAGGGTTCTTGCGCCCCTCTTGAAGTGCCTCTGCGATTGTTCGAGCACGCCTCTCTAGCCTTTGCACGACCAGGTGCAACCTGCAAGGCAGCAGGGATTTTTCCTCAGGGTTCACTCCCGAAGCCTTTCCCGCAATCGGGTATGCCGCAAGGCAGCGGAGGTTTGGAATCAGGGTTTTCCTTCCCTCAGATGGACTGCCCTCACAGGCTGAAGAGCTCCATCTGCCCGGAGCAAACTGGTTTTGAGGCGCCAGTCATCCGCCTTCGCTCCTTCTCCTGTCAGTAGAAGCAGTTCCGCCACTTGCAGGCCAGGAGCTGGGCTTTGGTTGTCAGAGGCTGTTTGAGACGCACGCCATATGGGAGCATATTATAGACAGTGGGAGCTCATCCTCACTGCCACCCCCGGCTGTGACAACCTTGGAACCTGAAAAAACTCATGCTTAGATCGCACAGTATGTCTGAACACTCGGCCAAAATCAGAATATACGGTGAAAGTTTTCGAGCTATCGACGCCATGAGAGGTGACATACAACCTATAGCGCCCGGTTCAGCACTGTTTCTAGTGTATATATATAGTAGAATGGAATTTACCTGACCGTTCTAAGTGGCTGAAGTTAGGCAGAAAAGATTAAGATCAATTTATGCACTACTCTGCATGATGTCATGATTCACTATATTGGTAGATTCTCAAATATATATGCAATTAAATTGCTCACTAAAACCTGATTTTTACTTAGGATGTAGCCTATCGGTTACGATCAAGTTTGCAATCCATGAAAAACATTTGTGTTTTAGCGCAAGTTTATGTCTCATTATATTTCATCCGAATGTCTCCAGCTTAGTGCATTTTGTTCGTCACGTTCTCGATCTAACGAATCAGTTTGTTGTTTGTTTTTAAGTATCAGGCTACTGAATCCCATTGGTTGGTGATGATCTCCGGTTTCATGAGCGCAAATCCATACTGGTGACATGATTTCATCCTCTGGATCGAGTTGTTGGCTGTCGCTGAAATAATTGGTTATTTGGAATATTAGATTTCAACAAACCAATAATTATTGTTTCATAACATGAGAGATTTTCCAACCCAATCCACGCAGGTTCACACGACAACAAAATACATTGGTCTTTTCTACGCTTGACGCGTAATCACTGCGATTCTGTAATTTATCTTTCCTGCGGGATTGGGCTGTCTACAGCCGTGTGTATTTATTTCAGTTCACATTTAAAGGTCTAAAAAGAATATAGGTTTTACAATTTGAAATATGGAGGGAAAACAACATAAATATTCAGCTTAACCATGATTTTGCCATGAGTGTAATGGTAATACAGTTTTAACAAGAATAATAAATTTGGCAGCTAAAATGCTGTTATCCGCTGACTCATATAATCCACTCGATGTACAATTAATGTCTTACCTTTCTAGTTTATCATCTAAAGCGTTAGAACAGACTATGGGCGATGTAAAGGCTTTACGAGCTTTTCGTGTTTTGCGGCCCCTGCGTTTGCTTTCCGGTCTTCCGAGTGAGTTTATTGATTACCGTCGTCTATGATTTAAAATAAGCTTGCATGCGTTTGTGCATAATCGCTAATGATTTAATAAACAATTCGGTTCACATTATGTTTCTAAGCAAGTCTACTGTTGGACAAATGAAAATCCGACCCGGTGTAGTTGTACCCCGCTGCATACATATTTCGTGATTATATGGTATCTGTTGTAGCAGATTTTCCCAGGTGAAAACATGTCGAATATGACTATTTTGTGAGTTTAAAATATGTCCTGCGCTATGGTGTACAAGGATAATATTTTCAAGCAATATTAAACCAAACGAATACACTTGTTACATTTCTAGCTAATAAAATTTCTATCAAAATTACTGTCGATAATGCCATCATTACTTTCTATGTACATTTTAAATCGACGGTTTTGTTATTATTAAAACGAATTAGCAGATTGAATTTATTTTTGTGTTATGCTTAAAGAACCGGGTTATATTGGCGCCAGCGGCTTGTTAAAATAGATTAAAATTCTTGCTTCAGATTATATGCTGATCGGTCTTGTGCATGGAGACCGCGATCAGATAAATGGTTATACACTAAAACTTGCATGTTGGATGCTATCTTCGACATGGCAATGCTGGACATAAATCAGCGTTACTAATTAAAGAGATGTGTATACGGGTAAATTTTATGGTATGTATGATAACATCAAGACGGCTAATGGATCAGTTGAGCATGAAAGAGCTCCCATTAAATCCTTCTTTACCAACTCCATTATTAATAATAATAACAAGTAGATGTGGAGAGATGTCTCAATATTTCTTCTACTCAATTAATTCTATAGAGTTTATTTCTCTATGGAGTAAGTGCCCTGGAAACGAATAAATGTCATTGGGGTTTATCAAACATTTAAGAACTGCCTCAATACAGCCACTTTATATACTACATCTGCGATGCTTGCAGAAGAATTCCGCCTCGCAGGCACGTGGGATACTAAAATCATCATGATATTAAAGACGATAATAACGATTTAGATATCCCTTTTCTGTATAATGTTGGTAAACCATTTGCCGAAATCGCACATTGAGACTACATGAGTGAGCTGATGGATTGTACTCAAAATGTTAAACTGGCAAAGGAAGATCAAAAATATACGTGATCTTCTCTTCAGGATGCTTCAGCTAAACTATTGAGAACCTCGCATTCCATGTTTGTTATTTTTGTTGAGAGCTCATTACAATCAATGAACGTCCTCCACGACTTCTGAAAATCTTTCTTCCACTCTAACATGTAGGATTTAGCCACTTTAAAGTTTGCGTTTTAGAGTTTTTGAAATTTGCCGAGGCGGTAAACAGACGTGAATACAAGCTGCTCAATCTGAATAGCTTGCAAGCACATTGTTGGAACGGTTTTGTTCAGTGAAATTTTGTTTATTGTCGTTAAATCACGGCTCACTCTCATTACCAGCCTCCGTTGTTAATGTACGTGTACTCTCGTGTCTCATCATCACCGTTGAAAACTTGAGCTAAGAAATCGCTTAACCTATTTCGTTCAAATATTGCGATTACCTGTCTCTAAACCTGACACAGGCAGCGAGTAACTGAGAGAGAGAGAAACTGTTACATTGTTCGAAAAATCGTCTTATGCAACCGCTAAATGACTATGAAGAAAAAAATTGTTGACGAAGATTGTGGGACGAAATGCATAACAGCGCCACGTGGAACAGCCTCGCAAGTTAGAAACGATAGCTGAATACTTACATTCACGGAGCATCTGGTAAGGATTGAATACATTTGGGTGAACACAAAAGGCTGCACAAGTGTGATATAAGTTCGGACCACACTGTTCGTTTACTTTACTAAGACGGTGTCCCTAAACAGCCTTAGGCATGTTTTTAGGAGCGAAGACTGTCGTTTTTTAAGATATATGCTCTATAAGGAGTTGAAAGCAGAACGTCGAAATTTGGGTGGGATGCACCTGCGACAGAAAATCGTTTGTAAACCGATTTTAGCATTGACCCCGCGTCGTGGAAACAACCATTTCTCAGCCGCTGACCTCGAATTTCCTTTGTAAACCTTTGGATTCTGGATCTGAAAGTGAGCTCTGTTTTAGCATCGGAACTGAGATCGCTCATGCGCCACATAAACATGGCTCACTGCTCTGGTACTGTTTACCGCTGCCAACTTTGTGGCAGCTTGATATCAAACAGTCTGATTACATATTCATGTGATGAAAATTGTGAAACATTAAATAACTACGTGTTCCGAGCGTATAACCTGCGTCGGGATCAACCAATAGAATCCAACACGCCTGCCAGATATTTAAGTTGCAATCATACACGTATTACGATTGACTTAGATGTGGTACTGATATACTAATTTCCAATCATAAATTTTACTTCAAATGGTATACTGAATATTGCCAACAACTCTTTCTCAATTACGAAAATGCACTTGTATGTTTTCAACAGGTCTCCAAGTTGTGTTGAATTCAATTATCACGGCTATGGTTCCACTCCTTCATATTGCTCTGCTTGTGATTTTCGTGATCATTGTTTATGCGATTATCGGTTTGGAGCTGTTCCAGTCCAAGCTTCATTCCACGTGTTACAAAAACTTGACCACAAAGCGTAAGTCCTTAAACGCTATAATGCAGTTCAAACTGTCTTGTGATTTATTTGGAATTTAAAGTTTTACGAGTAAGTTGAATATTGAATCTTGAACTCGAGTTCAGGGTAGTTCGTGCCCGTGGGTTTAACCCATCAAATGTGTGTCGGCGCATGTGATTGAACAGCTTGGGTTATCAGCCTTATTCAACCGTGAACAACAAACTTTTTTAAGCCCATGTACACGAGCTGCTTCAAGCTGATCCGAATAAAATTCATATGAAGAAATATTTCTTCTAATTCATTTAATTGTTGTTTTATGGTGAGCGACATGCTATGAAAGTTTAGAAGATTAATGTCTTCCAGCATAAACAATTAGTCTTTACAATACTGTCTTCAGAGAGCTTTTTCATTTAATGTCTAATCCCTCAGCAAAAACGTTTGATGTGAATGAAGATCACTACTAAGCTCATAGAATCACATTCATCAGCAAACTGTCACTTTGACGACAGTTTTACGCCAAAGCACTTCGTCAGCCAAATAACGTATTTATCGCTTGTCTGCAGTCAATTTAATTTGAATATTTATTAGAGTACTTCCATTCCTTTACTTCCGAGTAGGGGTAAATAACGCGAATCACTCGAGTGTTTAGTTGAGCTCATGAATATATGGTAGCAACAATGATTGTGTGAAATGAATGTTATGCAGTGGCAATCTTCGACCAAAATCATCTTCGTCTTGAATTTTACGTCTAATAAATGAAAGCTTAACAGATATGTTTTCTGTCAACAGGTTGGAATACAAAATCCGTCGGTAGTCAAACAGTGACACGAAAGTCTGACTGGAGAATGATTGCTTTGGTGTATCAGGATAAAAATAGGTATACTAGGAAGATGCCGAAGCTACAGTTTAAGGCGCATGATTACAACTATCTTAATCAAATAAAAAATGCATCATAATCAAGTATCTATTATAATTGAATAAAAAACAAGAATACAATTTAGTTTAGATAATGAACTGAGATTATGTTGACTTTTCTTCTCAGGTCCGCAATTCGGCTCGCGTTAAATTTGTTTGATGTATGATTATACAGCCGAAATGTTATTTTTTCTTGTGGGAATTTTGTTACTTTATATCCCAGATTTGTATGCTGAAAAGCTCTATGAGCCTTTGAATTTTAGAGATTCAAATTATCGGTATTTATTATTAGCATTAATCGTTTGCATTTTTTAGTTGAAATGATGCCTAACCCACGTCCATGTACATTGGAGTCATCGATAATGGGTTTCAAATGCAGTGAATTGGGCCCGGATTATTTTTGTCGGGATCTAGGTCCATCCCCGGATCGTTATACTGGGCCGCAAGAGGGTATAATCAGCTTCGACAATTTTCTTCTCTCTATGCTAACTGTGTTCGTTTGTGTGACCATGGAGGGATGGACATCGACAGGGTATTACGTAAGTTTAATGTAGATTTTACATTTTGGAATAGCATATGCCTAAATGCCCATAGGTGCATACATACTACTTACGCAGTATTTCCCTATGACCTTCGTTATCCGTTTTACACCTGCATATGGCAAGAACTCAAGGTTAAGCGTTTATCTTAAATGTGGTTCGAAAGTATTTGAACACACGAGCTCGTAGTGGAATGTTGCGCAGCTGGAATCTTATATCAATTTGTTCTATAAATTTATCCAAATTAATGATAGGTGTTCCAGGCTACTGCACTTATATAGAGAATATAAGGCTTGTTTAAACACATAGTGCACAATTCGATGCATTCGAACGCGTAAAACTGTATCATTTTAAGTTTAACGGCTGTAAAATATCATTGCATTATTTAAATTAAATACACTTGATAGTTTATTTTTATGGGAAAACGAACTATAATGCTTAATGTAGCCTTATACTTTCAGCTTTACACGCTCTGGCGGATGTGACTTCTAGTTTTTTGCTTACATTTTGCATGTATTAGTTTGCCATTCTAATTTCGGAATTAATAACCTATGAAAGATGGATAGGTAGCAAGCAACGTTGGGTTTTTGGGCATCTTTGTATAATCTCGAATACGCTATACTGCTACTGGTTCTCGGGCATTAATAAGCCGCTTATTATATTCGTGTAGATTTCTACTAAATATTTATTTATATTAAAATTTTATTTTCTCAAGGTGACTGATGCTGTTGGGTCATGGTGGCCTTGGATTTACTTTGTCACTCTTATTCTACTCGGGTCATTCTTCGTAATGAATCTTGTGCTTGGCGTGCTCAGCGGGTAAGTGTATCACCATTTTAAATCTGTTTTCATGTTTGTCTATTGATAGTGCTTTTTCAATTGGCATACAAGGCATCTACGAACTGAAATAATTTTGATCAATAAAAATAGCATACATGTATTATGTGAAATAACCATTCAAAATTTCACAGGAAAATTTTCTAATATTTTTATTATACCATGTTCCTTTTAAACGGTAGATTACGGTTGATATCTCTACCACGGTTCAAATTTTATTTCAACACTAAACCTATCTGTAAAATGGGTATGAACGACAGTCTAAAATACATATAGTACTGTTGCTACCAGTATGTGCACCTGCTTAAGCTAGATTTATACTGATTAATGAATACTTTTAATGCAACACGCATTAATCATAAATGATAAATCTTTTATGCTTACCGCAGAGAATTCAGTAAAGAAAAAGAAAAGATTGATCGAACGTTGCTGTTCCGTAAAGAAAGGCAAGCGAAGCGTGAGCAGCAAGATTACTTGGGTTATAAAGAATGGATTGAGGTCGCAGGTGCGTCAGTTTTTCACCATAAAATGGCCTATAAGATTGTATGTGGATTTTATCTTCTAGATGTTTTGGATTATGTCTTTAGCTAGGATGTTATTAGTTAAACAATAAATGTGACGTCACTTTTTTTCTTATATAGCTTTCCGTGTGTTAGGGAAAAATGCACACTTAATTTGACCTTGAATTTCTGTGCGACACCGTGGAATAAATCAATAATTTCTGATAAATATATAATGTTACATCACTAAGGTCTTTACGATTGCCTTTACTTTAGGACGGATTGGCAGAACAGCTGTCATTCTGTCCCGATTGAACTCCCGTGTTTGGGGTAACCGGAAGCTGACTGTAAAGACAAAGATGATGGTATACAGCGCGTGGGTACTAAATGCTTTACTATACGGCAGTTAAACCTGGACCACCTACGCAAGACACGAACGGAATCTGAATGCTTTCCAACTACGAAGCATCCGTAGTATCTTGAACATATCGTGGATGGACAGAGTGACTAATGCTAAAGTGCTTTCAAAAGCTGGTCTACAGAACATGTTCACCCTATTGCGACAGCGCCGCCTGTGGTGGCTTGGTCATGTCTACAGAATGGAAAATGGTCCTATTCCGAAAGATCTACTCTATGGTGAGTTGCAATTAGGATGTCGACCATTGGGCAGACCGCACTTGCGGTACAAAGACGTTTGCAAAAGAGATATGAAAGCTCTTGGCATTGACCCGGCGAGTTGCGACGAACTTGCTCTTGACCTCTCACATTGGAGGCATTGTTTAAAGCGTCGTCTGCAAGCTGGGGAGGAGCAGATACAGCTCTTGGCTGCTGAACGCAGATCACGTCGCCGGCATGCAACTGATGCAATAAAACCGAGTTCTGACTATTGTTGCCAGCGCTGCGGGATGAATTGTTCCTCCCGAATCGGACTGTTTATTCATTCCAAAAGCTGTAGAACATGAACATTCATGCGATTGTGATGTACATCCATGGTCGACATTGACCGAAGGAGGCCAACAACAGAAACTGCGAACAGAGAATCGGAAGTGCGGACATCTTTCCTCGGAATAAATCGAGATTATGATTGGATTTGCATTTGAAGGTAGTTCAACAAAGAGTTGTAATGTGTGTTTGAGTCACTGAAGTCAATTTGGACTTCGTTTAGTTCATAGAGTGCTTCTTTGTGTCGTCGCGGTCTTAAAGCAATGCAGACATAATCGAATACGCGCACGACAAGGTCACTGCGCCCCAATTGAGCTTTTTAGGCAATTGATTAGATAGCCGATACGTTCGAGGTCAAAACAAGGTCCAGTATAGATGGCCGATCTGTTCCTTTCATTCGTGGTTGAAGACGTGGTTGTACAAGGGTACTAGTTCAAATATAGTGATGAATCATGTGGTATGTGGTAAGGCGCTAAACAGTGTGATGCCTGATCCCGCTGAATATTCAGTGCCTGGGATGATGAAACAAGTGAGCTTTTTATTGGTCGCCGACTGCTTGAATCGACAATTAGGTATCGGTGTGAATTACTCAGTTCGACTCGATTTAAGCCGGACATGCGACGTATTTTGATGTATCGATTTCCTCCAGTTTGGTGGAAACGCTGCTATCCGCTGTCTTCAAACGAGGTAGTGTTTGACTTATGGAATTGGGTTTAGGTGGGCTAATTCTAACTTCCTTGGATAATGTTCGTTTCCTTTTTTCCATTTCGACCTTACTATTTCGGCCATGGCGCTAGTCAAGAACGTAATCTTCATGGGTTTCGGTCCATCCCCTTTATATTTTGGCGAAAAAAGTAACTCGAAAAGTGTCCACAACAACGGCATTAGAAATATCAAAGGAACACGCAATGTAGCGGCACTGCTTAACGTCGTGCCCCAGAGGTATTTTCTTGAACATTAAGTAGAACTATACTTCGTGATACCGTTTGTCCCTGGCGTTCAAGCTACCCTTCCTTTCCCACCATCATACATCGACAGTTTGAGTCGGGGTCTGTCTTGCATCGGTAAGCCTTCAGCAGTAAGTTATAGATATCAGCCTCGCATTTCAGTGTGACCTTTAGTAAGCTAGGTAGACCAATATGAGTTGAAGTTCAGTAGCAATTCAGATGTGAGTGTAAAGTTGAGACTATTTCTCGAGGTCGTGTTTCTGTTCGCTATCAAACGGGCTTTCTTGGGACTCGCTAACGCTTAGTGCGTATGCTGAGTTCTCATATTTCGTATCGGAAAGTCAGACGTTTTAGAATTTAAACCATTTGGGGCTTGGCTTTGTGAGTCACGTGCAGCAGCTTCGATGTGTACAGCTGATGTCGAACGTAACATCAGTTCATTGTAAGAAATTAATACGAATGTGGTCATTTTAGCTGATTCCAAAACGGGATTATCCCAGATCTTTTCCTTTTTCGTCACACCAAAAAGCCTTATTCTCAACTTCCTTCAGTTGTGGTTCAAAAATCGTTGTATTGATAAGATGGTCTACATTAACCGCAAGTCTTACAGAGAAGCTCTAACTACTACGGAAGCACTGATTTCTCCAGAAATCGAACAAAGTCCCTTCCAACAGCTCGGTACGACCGATGAGTCTGCGAATCAGACCTGCAGTCAAGTGAATGAAAGTTCTGAATTATCGAAGGATGTGCATAAGCTTAGACCGAAGAGTTTGAACACTAAAAACCCCCAAAAGACAAACATTGAAGATCTAACGGTAATTTGTAGTAATCTCATTGAATCAACTTCGCCATCGCTAAAGCGACGCGAAGCAGATGACAGGAAACAATGGAATGACCTTTGCAGAAGCATAAACATCACTGCCTCACCTGCGTCGCTGACGCGATTGTTTAGACCCACGAACTTACCTCGTACGAACACACCCAGGTTACTGTGTGTAGTGCTCATGCCCGTCCAAGATGTAGAAAATATGTTGCTCGCCTCATCCCTCTTAGTGGTAAACAAATCGCCTGTGCGAATATTCCCGGACGTTCCGTGGGAAAAACGGCAAATTCGTCGTAATAATCCGGAACTAGCAAAAGAGGCTATAAATCGCCGAGCTGTTATATTTCATGGTGTACCCATTTCGAACGAAGTAGAATCCAGCAAACGTCTGCAACACGATTGCAGTGAAAGGAGATTTGTACAAGAAATCCTAGGTTTAAAGGACATAATAACGACTCATGTTATGCGCCTTATACCGAGAAAAGAAACGCATCAGCCTCCTCTTCTCAAAATATCATTCCGCACAGATGAGATGAAGGATAGAATACTCGAGGCGTGGTATCAATGTCGAAAATTTGCACCTCCTGAAATTCGTATTCGGGCTGTATACGACATAAACCGCACGAACACAATTGTTCCTGAAATGACTTCGCTACCAAGTCAATCAAATGCACCTGAGACAAAGAACGTGGAGCAGACGACCAATTCTGTGTCGGCGAATCCACTACTATGAGCTCTTCATCTGCAACAAAAATCAAATCTCTATCATGCTGTTATACCAATGCCCAAGGATTTCTGGTCAAGTTCACTGAACTGTATTCACGTGCGACCGTGGCGTCTTAGAGTTAGATGTCCCAGATAATTTGTTTTGCTCTTTTGACTTACATGATAAACGTAAGTGCCTCTTAGCATTGATTTATCGACCCCCTTCTTCATCATCTACCGCTGACACTGTTCTTTCTAATGCAATATATTTTGCATTGAAGCTCACTTATTCGCATTCTCTCCTCCTTTGTGATTTTAATGTACCAACACTTGCAACACACATTAAAGGTGACGATTCATTCAAAAGCTTTCTTCGAGAAATAATGACTTGCACCCCTCTTTACAACCACGTACAACAACCAACGTGATTTCGATCTGAACAAACCCCATCTACCCTAGACCTCATACTTACAAACGAAGAACTCATGATAGAATCTGTTTCCTATACAGCTCCACTCGGATTGAGTGATCATGTTGTCATGACATTTGATTATACCAGCAGGAAATACTCAACGAACGTATACAACTGTGAACTATGACGTGCTTCCAGCTCTTACTACTGCAAATCGATGGGATTTCCTTGAACTCAAATCAGCTAAGGAAATCTGGGAAACGTTTTACAGCCAACTCCGTATTATCATTGATTAATCATCGAACGTGAAAATAATATCCAGCAAACAGCGTCCGAAAAAGCCTCTCAGAAGCAGTACTCGGAAATGGATGTGTAAGCGTGACAATGCCTGGTCCAAATACTTGGACGATCCGTCTGGGATAACCTGGTGCTACTACACCTTATTGCGAAATAAGTGTCTCTCTCATTCGAAAAGACAGAAAAGATTACCAAATCAGTCTAGTCGAAAAGCATTGTATAAACACGTCAACGACCTTCCGAATGTTAAAATGGGAATACCGCCACTGGCCTCTGGTACTGGAATAGTGACGTCATTTAAAGATTGCGCTAACGTTTTCCGACAACAATTCGCACAAGTTATCTCACAAATGTCGACCCATGGACAGCCTTTAAACTCTGACAGCTGCAGCCTGCCAATTCTTCACGGGGTGGAATTTCCCTCCAATGTTGTTCAAACAAAATTATTGACGATGAAGAGAACAGGCTCACCCGGTATAGACAATATACATGCAAACATTTTGTACAATCTATCTTCCGAGTTGGCAATACCGACATCTGACGTATTCACGATGATTTTCAAACAGATCTTTGTACCAGAAACTTCGAAAACTGCCCTGATTTGTCCCATCTACAAGGATGGCAAAAGAAATGATCCTTTAAACTAACGCCCTATAGCGTTATTACCAGTGCTATCAAAAGTAATGGAGTCCATAATAGCTGATGCCTTATGGATACACTTTGAGATTAATAATTTCATCTCCGAGGCACAGCATGGATTCAGTAAAAAACGATCTTGCCTGACAAACTTGCTAGTAGCAAAAGAAACTTGGTCTTAGCTACTAGATGCCGGCAACTTCGTGGATGTAATTTATATCGATTTCTCAAAAGCCTTCGATCGTGTGAATCACGAAATACTGTCATCGAAACTACTCACCTACGGAGTACAGGGTAAACTCCATGCATGGATTAAAGAATGGTTGATATCTTGTGAGATGTACGTGAGAGTCCAAAACGAACTATCCGAGTCGATTAAAGTTGTCCGTGGTGTCCCACAAGGATCAGTCCTCAGACCGCTTTTGTTTTTAATATATATAAACGACTTGCCAACTGTATGGCAGTCGTCGGTGCTTATTTTCGCTGATGACGCAAAGCTTTGGCGCAAGATAAACTCCACAGACGACACGCAGAACCTGCAACGGGATCTCGATATGATTCACACTTGGTCCCTAGACAACGAAATGCCACTGAATGCTTCGAAATACAGCTTATTGTCTCTCAACAGAAAGTCGAGCAAAGAATATTATCTTGGTCGCACTGTTATTAAACCCTCCTCCTCCGAAAAAGATTTAGGCGTGATTATCCAATCAGACTTAGGAAACTCAATGCAATGTCGACCGGCTGCCTGCAAGGCTGAAAACAACTTGGGTCTCCTTAAAAGAGTCCTAGGTTCGTTTGACCCCAATATTGTCTGCAAATTGATTTCAACGTACATCCGTCCTCATGTTGAATATGCTATACCGGCATGGGATCCTTGGTTGAAAAAAGATATTCGGCTATTGGAAACTCCACAGCGCTTCACTCCACTTCAAATATTGAATTTGTATTCGGCTCAATACAGACGGAAACGAGGAGCACTAATATTCATTTGGACAGTGCTTGGTCAAACAAATCATCCTTGCGGTCGTTGGTTTCATCTTTCCCATAACACACATCTGCGGGGTTACCAATCTAAACTTTACCAGCAGCATAGTAGGTTGAACTGCCGCAAATATGCATTTTCCGTTCGCAATGTGCAATTGTGGAACAGTTTACCTACTCATGTGGTCCAATCTGGAACCATTGAAGTTTTCAAGATATCACCAGATATCCACATGGACAAGTATGTTTTTATGTTTGACAATAATCTAACAAGATTTTGATATTTTTTACCATCCGACCCAATGTACATTTTTGTTGGTCTTGTAAAGCACAGTTTTTACCTGCATATCATCTATGAATAAATCTATGAATATCAATGATAACTTGCGTACTCACATGATGTACCAATATTTGCTCCACACGTCGAGGGCTCAACTCGAAACTGGCCATTCTATTTTCTATTTTGGATTCAAAAGTATCGGCATCGTGCAAGGATTTAGCTCTGCAACGAACACAGACATAGCAGGTGCCTGGAACCTTTTCGCTATTTATTACTGTTATCGAATCAGGGGCTAAAATACGGTCACATTTTTCATTGATCTTACCCACACACCAAAATACGTTATGGTTTGTCGTGCCTTGGGTCTCACCGGCTGTTCACTCGCTTTGCACGTGACCTCGGGTCCACTCGGCTATGTTATATATGTAGCACCGTCACACCGAGGCCGTTATAAAAGTTACGCGATCGGTAAGGCGGCTGTTGCACTCGAAACTACATCGTATAAGCAGTAGTATAAATGCAGTTTACCCATTTTCGCAAGCAAGTCAAGTGACCTTAACCGCGCTTGCACATAAAAATGTTCCTAGGGTTCACAGCATGTGGCAATTGACCTCGATCTCGCCTGGCTGTTTTAACAGGCCTCGTGCCTACAACGATTTAGTGATTTAGTAAAACAACTAAATTACGATGATTCTATCTTGAGCAAACCATTAACCAAATGTTGCTGTCATAGCATTTATTAATTTAGTTTCAGCACGTCTGTCAGTTTATCAATTAAATAAATGATGGCCGTATCTTTATCAACCAATTTGGTACAATCCATTTTATGTAAGCAATTAGTTCGAGCATTGAAGATTCTAGCGTAGTTGTACGTGTACAATTTTATATAATGAGGTATATATATGGGAAGTCGTTGTTGCATTACCGAAACAAATTTGGCATGCTTATTCGAAACTTCAAACTGCATATTTCAGAGGAAATAAGTGATTCAGAAGTGGAGGAAAAAACAGAAGATTTGGAATCAGGCAAGTCGCTAATTGTTACTCTATGAAACTTTTTATTGCCTAGCTTTCAAGGTTTAAGGCACAAAATACGTCAAATTCTATATTCTCATGCCTTTTCAATATCTTTTACACAGATGATATGCACACGTATAGTATTGCATATACCACTTCTTGTAATTCATACTTTATAGATTTTTGTAGCAAAATTTATCAACCTACATAATTTTTAATTATCTGCAATCACAATGATTGTATTTCCAAGAGAATTTTAGATTTTCTTATTTCATACTTGTGGTTTCTTCTTCCTCTATAAACTATTGGGTCACGTATTTTGCTGTTATTATTTTATTCACCAATTTCTTCTTCTTCTTTTAATGCAAGCATGTAACTCGTAAGTATGCATTCTGTCGTGGTTATGTTCTCGTTATGTACTCCTACCCATTTTACGGTTTTACGAACAAAGAGGCATACTATCTGAATACTTCCTCTACTTCCTTCGAAATCGCACTCACGTCATTCTTAGGGATGGCCTGTGCATCTACTAATGAGTGTCACGTTTTGTTGCTTCCATACATAGTCACACTGAGGTGCCTTCCAGTCATTTTATAATTGAGACACGAAATTCAAACTCAACATACTATACTATTTTGAGACATTCAAATACAAACAACTAGACATCGTGTATGAAGAAAAGTAGTCTGTCCTCTTGGGTATCTGTAAAAAATATTCTATCATTTTCCTTGTTAAAGCTTTCAACGCTTACCAACAAATCACATGCACAATTCTGACAATTGCGAATGCAATCTGCCCAACGAGTTTTATCATTTTAAAGCGACTAGTAATATAATAAACAGACTTTGCTAGACGCCACGTCAGATCAAATGTTTATTCATTTTTAATTGTATTGCACACAATGTGGTGAAGTTTCTTGGTTTATTTTTTATACTATTATCATTTATACTTTCAAATATAGGAGCTGGAGTAGAAATAGCACAAGTTGAACCCGAAGTCCATGTGGAAGAGGTTGTCAAGTCCCAGTGTCATAGCACTCTGAGGTGTGTTTCAAACAATGAATTTCAAGTAATAAACTGTGCATTTAACAAAATTTGTGTAAGGAAGAATTATTGGTCGTAATTCGGTTTGCTTTAGTGTGAAATCAGTTATAGCATGAAAGTTTTTATTTGGCTGTTTAAGTAATTTACAAGGTAGAAATACTTCGCAATGTTTTAACGAGTTTTTGGTAAATGCATAATATGTGTGAGGTTCAAATCAGATATGTAAAATATAAATGCACGCATTTAGAGTGAGCCGAGGCAGATGAAGCTTTTCAACAAATCAAACCCTTTTTCATGATTACGTGTTGTTTGCAGCCATCAGGTAGGATTCTTAATTTCGGGATATCGGTGATTAATTCGCATGAATACTTATAAAATAAAGATTGCTAGTCAATCATCGGTGAGTAGAAAAGTTATTGATATAACTTGTCATCTACATGAAATCACTGTTCAATTTGCTCCTAATCAAATATGGTGTGAATACGTTTTGTATACTTTAAATACCTCCGTGTATCCCTAGTTTGTACTTTCTAAAACATTTCAGGCGATTGCGCAAACTTCGGAAGCGAATACGACGGGCTGTAATCGCCTTCATCAACAGTCGGCAGTGTTTCGCCCTTATTATTATCCTGGTGTTTCTGAATACTGTGGTACTGACCACGGAACACCATAATCAACCGGAATGGTTGGATGACTTTCAAAGTACGTTTCTGAATTCTTGTTTATTATTTTCTCTGATCAAACACCGGATACTTTGGTGGTTGTTTGGGCGCTCATTTAACTTTGGCAAGCGACCTTTGTATATTAATAGCTTCAATAAGTTGTTATTATTATTATTTTATTAGTTAACTTATCAGAGAGATATTATGTCAGGCATGATATGTGTTGCAGAAGTGTGACTAATGTCAAACTTCACGGCTACTGTTATCTAAATTCGGCAGCGCTACATGTGGATAAGCGATTCGTACATTTCACCTGTTAACGGAGGTTAAATCGACCATCATTCAACAGCTAAATATTTACAATTGTTTTCTTAGCGTTTCACTTATCAGCATAATTTCTTTACATGAGCCTTCATTTGTAATCCGAGTGGGCACATTCAACTATCGGTGAAAAAATCAAATGTATGGAATTGACCGGCTTTTTTCCCTTAACCATACAATTTCCGCTTTACGGTTGATTTCATGTCATTTACTGGCATCTAATTCTAAGGATGCTTTTTTAAATAAAAAGCACGCATATCGCTTCCGTGCGTGAGGCCCAGAATGTCTATCATAAGTAAGGATTCGATTGGTTCGAAATAGATAGATTGTATTCCAATAGTTCAAATATAATTTTATTTTTAGTGAGCCAATTTTTTGTTATAGGGTATATTTTCATCATAATTTACTATATCCTGTTTTCAGATGAATCACGATATTTTATTTCAGATTTTGCCAACAGGGTGTTTGTTGCACTCTTCACCATGGAAATGCTCGTAAAAATTGCCGCTATGGGATTCTCGGATTACTTTTCGAAACTCTTCAACCGATTCGATTTCTTTGTTGTCATCTTTTCTATTTTGGAACTACTTCTGGTTCATTTCAAAGTGTTGGATCCTATGGGGGTTTCCGTGCTTCGATGTGCTCGGCTGCTCCGTATTTTTAAGCTTACACAGTGAGTCTTCATTTTTGCATCAAATTAGTTTATGAACCGAATATTTGAAAACTAAAAATATCATAAGTGGATTCTTGTAACCCACGTTTACTAACACTCTCACATATGTTATTATCAGGCTCTTTTATAATAGGCCTAATTTGCTTTCCATATACAGTTTTCTTCTAATTACGCACGAAATAGTGGATTGTTTCCTATTGACAAGGCATAGTTTGATGCTCCCATTAAATATGCACGGTCAAATTAACCATTGATGGCCATAATGACATTGCGCCTGAATCGAGCAACCAACCGCACTGACGGCTGTAGCTTTGATCACCAATTCTTCTACACTCAATATCGATTTCCCTAAGGTTAAAGAATACGTTTGAGTATTGCTTCGTCGTCGACTGGCTTGAAGAGTCTTCCCATAGTAAGCTTAAAAATTGGGATTGCCTTCATAATGTTTCGGAGCATTAGCATACTCGCATGACCGATTTATTCCTCAAAATAGCGGGTTCAAATGATCTTGCACTCCTCAGATGAGATAGAATTTTCATGATCGGCGTGCGTCAAAACAATAGAGAATTGAAAAAAAAGTTTAAATTCCACTGGACATCTTCGCCGAAACTGAGACTAGACCCCAACTTCCTCCGTAATAAAAGAGCTACCCGCAACCCACCGTCTCTCATAACCAGGGCTTCGAGTACCCGTTCATTTGCCAACTGCTATCAGGACTGTTGGCTTTTCAGGCAATGAATAACTCAGATTAGCAGCGGTTGTTATCTTTTACCCACGAGTAGGCTAATTGTGTTTACTTATATATCGTTTTCTCTGCTTTATTTAATCAGGTGAGCCTGGATTTACATACAGATGCGGTATAGCAAACCAGCGTATTTTATAGCTTTTCCGTCACGGAAAATATTCATTAAATTAGAAAAGAATAAGCAGCTTATAAATAACAGTTTACGAATGGTGAAGTGTGCTCAAAATCGACACTATTTTTGTTTGACTTCTGAACAACTAACTGTGTTGTTCGAAAACAGTGTCGCTCTGTTTTCTGCAGGCAAACGGCTTAATCTGATTCACCGTATTAATCTACATTGTTAACCTATGTTCGGTTGCCACATGCTTATTCCGCACTCGTCTCAAAATTTGAATCCGTTCTTCGTTCGTGTTTTTGCCTCAAAACATAATGGTGTTAGTATTAGTGCAATGAATACAAGCCTTCCGTCAAGTTTCGTATTTCGTGGGATCACGCATTCTCATGGATGTTTCATTATATATTTTTTCCAGATATTGGGAAAGTCTCCGAAGTTTAGTTGGAAAACTTCTGAAATCTGTTCGCTCTGTGGCCAGTCTCTTGTTGCTTTTATTTATATTTATCCTCATTTGCTCACTACTTGGAATGCAGTTGTTTGGCGGTCGCTTTAACTTTACAGAGGAAGGAAAGCCACGTGCTAATTTTGACGGAATTTTGCAAGCAATGTTAACAGTTTTCCAAGTGAGTTACCTAATCAATTTTTAAAACAAACAAATGAAACATTCAAGTGCATTGAATCGAAAATGGATGTGAGCACCACAATATGTTGGTCTTTTATAAGTGCATCGAGCGCTTGCCCATGAATCACTTTGTGATTCTCTATTTGTACATCGTGGTTCTTTGTAAGAACCCTATTCAACAGTGGTATACAAATATGACTTTGTTTAGTTACATCTTTATTTGATGCATATAAAAATTCAGAAGCTTCATATGAACTTATTGTAGCTTCTTACTGAACAAGCTTGAGTTAAACTGAGCATGAATAAAGTCGAAGCTCGGTATTGTATGCATAAGCTTTGGTTCTATATTGTGTGCACTCGCTAGAGTTGGTAATGCATACCAGATTCAAGGATTCATTTTGACAAATGCATTTGGCGACACAATTACCGAAAAATAATTGATAATCAACGTCAATTATTCCATGCAATTTCACGTCGAGTTAGATACTCATAGTGAGTTAACACACGGGTGCACTCGAATTTCTCAACTATTTTTAAAATGATGTATTTTATAAGGCTGTGAAATATCTTTTTTCAGCCACGGACACTAAGATTGCGAGCCGTGTTCCATGGTTGACTGTGTGTACGTTTTGTTTATCGTTCTAGGCAAAAGATTCTGAAAATTCGTTGCAGCTTGCCGCTTGTTAAGGACTTCACAATACAAACTCGCAGCTCTTTTCTAAATTGGTTTAGGTCAAAATTATCCACCCAATGGAAATACATGGCAATTTGCAGTCTTCCGCATTTTTGAATGTTGATTTTCAGCTTATTTTTTGCTGACCATGCATGAAGTGCGTTCAAATTGCTTTACAACAGTAGGTTTTAACGGTTTCTAAATCTTAATATTGTCTATAAATTGTCCACCTTTTAAGGCAGCATTTGCCGTAGGTCGTTGATATAAGCGAGGAAAATTACAGACCCAAGCGCGAAACCACGCAGTATACCACTAGTGGCCACGATGACTCGTGAATGTACGCATCAGCTTAAAGCTAGTGAGGAGCAGCTACTGATCGGATATCTCAAAGACACCAGAGAAACGGTGTCTATCGATATAGCACTGCAAAACACTGTTAACGTTAAAGTACCTAGTGTTTTAATGTATCGGACTGCATAATCGCAAGAAAGATGTGAAGGTTTACGTAGCGTATACTCAAAAGGCTAAGTTATAATCTAGTTGCGGCGAGGATGAGATGCGATATTATATATAATATACTAGTATCTCCATCTATTTAAATATACAGTATCAGTATAATTATATCATATTCTGATTCCGTTAAGATCCCACGACCAAATAAGTGCCAATATTATTCGTCTTCGGTGTGCATTTCTGTGTTAAATACTTGATTCTGCTCTAATTTACAGAAACTGAGCACTGTTCAAACACATTCCGCATATTGCTCAGTTGATTGACTGGTATTCTGAAAAATGCTGATTTTATGCAGTGTCCTCATTCTCGTCTCCTATGCTACTTTTGTGGGCATATATTTATTCACCGGGATTTGCATAGACCAATAAGACAGACGATCTTCCAATCTATTCTTCGGTCACAGCGTCGAGCAAAAGGTTACCTGTAATAATGAAACCAAGATAACTGCGGTAGTTATTAATTCCATGTTGGCAGTGCTTGGAGGCAACGGTTTGAGATGAAACATTACTCATGATGTTCCTAATGTCGAAACTTTCTTATGTAAACCTGATTAACAGAGCCCAATCCGGTTATCTTCATTTGATAAGCGCAATCACCGTAACGGATCGTAAAATCTCCGTGACGGTTTGTCGCGCATTGCATGCAGCACTATTGACGGTTTTGTTTTGCTTTTCTCATTATGCAGATCTTAACTGGCGAGGATTGGAATGAGGTCATGTACAATGGAATGCGGGCATACACTGATACCTCATGGTACAGCTTCGTTGTTATCTATTTTATTTTCTTGTTCATCGTTGGAAACTGTATCCTTTTGCTACTTCGTGAAAAATATATTACACATATAAATTGGGTTCCATGTGGCTTCATTGATCACACGTAAGAGAGTTTCTCAACTTTAGCTGATAAAAAACGGGTATTCAGTTTAGGTACTTTGATGATCTACTGCACCTAATGCTAAATTTTTGTTGAATCAATGGCTCCTAAATAAATTTTGTATATGTATCTAATTGGTTAATAGAATTTTCTGTTGGCGCCATGAGCATCATTTTTTCTAAGCTCCCCGTTCCACATTTCAATCACGTAGTATTTGCTCTTTGTGCTGGCGAATTCTAGTATCTAAAATGTGGTGTTAAGCAAATGATGCCGATAATTGCATTCGATGGATTGGAATTCACGCATGAGCCAACCAGTAAAATATATTGCTTATCTTTTGATGGGCATTTTGATCATTGTTCACATTCATCACATTGTGATTAAACTTGGTGAACGATCGCCCGCTTTCTGAATTAAACCGGAAAAACCGATCCAGTTCTGGCAGGCTACAACAGTCCAAGCATCATAAATTAAAAAGTTTGCCCTGATTTTAACTGAATAGTTTTCGATAGCTTGAAAATCGGCGGCTGTAACCTTAATGAACATACAGATATACTTTTAAACGTATTTTTGGCTATCGCGGTTGACAACCTAAATGAAGACGACGATGAAGAGGAAGAAAAACCAGCATCCGAACCGAGCCCGTTGACTGACGCGAATGAAACTGCGGAGAATGCAGAAGAAAAAGAACCTGAACCCACTGGTGATGACAAATTGGTTGTTGTCAATGTTTCGTAAGTTTTTTTTAGATCTTACTTTTATTTTTCCATGAATATAGTCCATTGGTTTTGGTTGCTGCGTTTCATAATTGCAATAACGAGTGTTTATTTATATTTCAGGAAACCACAAGAAAAAACTCCGGGTAGGTTTTTTATTGGCTATATGTAATTTAAACTTGCTGATTCTCTCATTATCCATACATAATATCTAAATTTGAATTTTAGCAGTTTTGGACAACAAGGAACAAACATATGAAGAAATGTTTCCGGAAACCGATATATACGGCGACGAGGGTGAAGAAAATGATAATGGGAAATCTGGTGAACCGAAAGCATTTTCTGCCCAAGACAGTCGCACTATGCCACCATATTCGGCTTTTTTCATCTTCTCGGATACTAATAAGTGGGTGATAATGACGTTTTTGGAAACTAACTAGGATAGTGCGTTAAGGGATTGTTGTCTTTAGCAAACAACAACTTTTTACTTTAAATAATTAGTTTATTAATTATTGAATGAATTTTGATTATACCTAACAGTGAAACCGTTTGAGTGCTCTTTGCTAGAATAATTGAAATTTGCTTCCGCTTATTAAATTATCAACGATGAACAAGTTCATTCCTTCAAATACTTCGAATTCGCTTCGAAAATTGATCCAACGACCATATTATCTTTCAGTCACTTAATCGTTGCGAATCGTCAGCTCAGATCTATTCCTGAATAAAACCTAGTCACTGATCTTCTGGGTTTTCTGATGATCATAGTTTATCCTAAGGGTTCAAATTAATCGAAAAATGTAGCTCAATACACTACATGAGCTCATTGATTGCATTTATGAAAACCTCTTATTACTGACTACTTGTTCAGGTAGTTGTTAGCGCCCCGTGCCCTTATGTAGTTGCGAATACAGATAATTGTTCTGAAACGATCGGATAACTTGCGATCCGATAAATGCTTAAATACCTCCTCGGTAGTAGTCGGTATAACAGATATCTCGCACTCCGCAGGTTCACTTTTCCATTTCATATTTTTGCTGAAAAAACTAACATAAAATTCTTTTACAAACACACAATGTTTCGGAAACAAATGGATGAGCTGCAACATTTATGAAATGTTAACCAAATACCATCGCTGTGACAGCGTCGACAAACAAACAATATACCGGGCAGGTCTCTTATTTGTCACGACCATGAAACGCGAGGAGTAAGAGTGGTACTGTAATATAGTCAGACTCTGTTATACCCCTGTCTTCAGAGGAAACTCACAATTTGCCCCTGCTGGATAAAGTAAGCATTGTTCATTCCAGCTTTGTTTGTATGTTCTTAATTATGAGTGACTTAAATTTACCGAACATCCAGAATACACACTTGAAAGTGCATTCTCTAAGTTGTTAGATGATGTTCTTCTTTATAACCACATTTCATGTAATACATGATACTGCATGAACCAGGCGATGGACAAAGCCTGCTACCTGAGAATTTTCAAAACTACTACAGAAGTTGGAAAACCAGAAAGATGTTGAATTGGTTTAGTTACTACATGACAGACCTCACTATACAGGGACATATCGACGGTACATTATCAAAACCTACCGCAGCAACTAGTTTCGTTAGCCGAGGTTCACAATTTGGTATCACGGAGGCGATATCCATTCTGAAGGAGGAAATCATGTCTGGTGTAAGCTACGTGTGTAAAAATGGTCGAACTAAACCGAACGCAGACATTTCTGCTCAAACAAGTGTCCAGTAAAGCAACCTGGATGATGGGATGCTGAGCTTAGAGCTCAGCGTACAAACGTTGAAGGCATCTGTAGAGACTCGGGTCACCGCTCAAAACTCTCATTTTGCCATTATAGGTTTCGATAAATCGGAAGCCATTGACTGTAACATCAGTCAGATAAAAGTTGTATCTTCGCAAGTGATTCAACACGAAGGTTCAGCTGTTGAAAATGTGCCGGAGAGTCTTGAAAAGCGTTCTTTTCATCGAGACGCCACCTTTACAAATGCAACTGTTAAAGACTTGACTGCCCAAAATTTCCCTGGTCCGCAAAAGGTTACGGAGCTAAAGCCACCTGCTCATTTGAAGGTTCAGCTTAAACCCTCAGATTCAAAACGAAAAGTCACGGTGCCAACTACTCCTTAAGTGGACACGATAGGTATTCGATTGAAGGCAATTGAAACGTTTCGCAACCCGCGAAAATGACAGGCACACAGTGTACATTTGCTCCACGGACTAAGCGTGATTTGCACCAACGTAAAGGAAACGAGTACCACCTTACTAGGGGACTGACTAAAGCACGATAAAGAAGAATGGATTATGTTGTGCAGCAACATGGACTTGAAGCCAGTTGAAACACTATCATTGATACGACTGAATCGCTAACCTACTTCATCACATATGGACCAGCCAAGACTGCTTAAAACCACGGTCAACTCTAAAAGGGATCTTGAAAACATCTTAATATCCGCTTTTCTCTTGCGTAAGGAGCGTCTGGGGACCACTGCAAAGATCTACGCTGATGTGCCATGGTGGGAAACGGTTCAAAAGGCTCAGCAACAAGCCCAAATGAGGCAGAGGGATGATCGAAGTTTAATCCTTTTTGGAGTCCCAGAAGCCGATGAAGCAACTGATAAAGCAGCGCAGCGCAAACACGATCACCTACAATGGAGATTCATCAGTGATATACTTGGCTTGCGTGATGTAGCTATGACGGGCACGTTCTGCATCCCCATATCTACTAATTATAAGGGCGTCGGTCCTAAACTCCTTAAAATAACTTTCTTGCATTAATATATTTTGGACACGGTCAAAACTCGTTGGGAAAATTGCCACAGACTGATGCCACGAGAAATTAGACTAAGCGGATCGAAACTTCATATTGGACCTATCGAAGCAACAAAAAGTTCAATAGAATCATCACCAAGTCAATCAGTAGTTGACGTGTCAGTAACAAATTCAGTCGACACTATAGATCAATGTATTACAACAGTAAAACTTCAAAACAACCAGGCATTCTCGCAAGGAAAAAATCTTCAAATGATGACTCTGGAGTAGTCGGCGTAACAGATATTCTGCACTTCTCTGGCTTTCTTTCCCACACCCCATCCGTTTGAGAAAAACTACTATAAAATGCCTCTACACCAACAAAATGCCTCTGGGAAACAAAATAGGTGAACTGCGTGCAGTTTTTCTGAAATGTTCACCAGACATCATCGCCGTAACGGAAACGTGGCTACAGACTCACCAAACAAATAGTGAACTAGAATTACCCGGAATGTCACTTATTCTCCATGACGAAAGGAGGAGGAGGAGCTTTGTATTATGGCCGAAACCTTTTGTGCCATGAGATTACGGATACAGACATCTTGTTACGGGATACACTATGGTGCTCAGTCCGATTAGCTAACGGCGAAGACTGTGTTTTGGGAGCAGTATATCGCCCACCGTTTGCACACAAAAATTACAATATGGTTATTCCCTGATTCACTTGTGGATTTTTACTTATGGGTGACTTCAATTTTCCGAATCTGCAAAGCAGTACCATTCACCCAGAACACTCTCTTGAACGCGCATTCAGTGAATTGTTGGACGATAATCCTCTTTATAACCACACTGCATGTAATACCCGATAC
Source organism: Atriophallophorus winterbourni (assembly GCA_013407085.1). NCBI lineage: Eukaryota > Metazoa > Platyhelminthes > Trematoda > Plagiorchiida > Microphallidae > Atriophallophorus > Atriophallophorus winterbourni. The sequence goes on along the minus strand of JACCGJ010025710.1, from coordinate 1,985 downwards.
CTCGGAACCGGTGTGCCTTCACTCTTGGATCTCGTTCTGACAATCAATGAACATAACATTGATAACGTTGCTTACGAAAATCTACTGGGACTAAGTGATCACGTCGTCATCCAGTTTGACTATCTGTTTGAAGCTGTAAGAACAAATGATGTCCGTAAAACAGTTAGGCGGATCAACACTATGGCGTTGAGTGATGCTCTGAAAAACATGTTTAACTGCCAACCGGAAACCAGCAACGTACATGAGTTTTGGATATGGCTAATATCTAATCTCAAGAATTCAATCAAAGTGAACTCGGAATTTGTCCACAGGAACTTAAAAATACCTCAAATTTAAACTAAGAAACCGAATTCGTAAGTGATTGAAGGTACGAAACATTGCTTGGCGAAGCTATCGGCAAAACCCATCATCAGAGACCTGGGAAACATTCCGTTTACTGCGGAACAAAGTTAACAAGTTTGTCATCCAAGACAAGTTGTACTTCCAAGAAGAGATATCACTTATGATGGAGCTCAACCCCAAAATACTTTACCATATGGTTAACGATCATGTTAAGGTGAAACCTGGAGTTGCGTTCGTGAACACGTCAGCCCGACCAACAACAACTGCATCAGAAACTGGAGAAGCTTTAACCACGTTTTGTTCATCTGTATTCAGCCCGAAAGAACATGCAATTTACATCCCAAATAAGACCATTTAAACCACGGTTACCCTGAGTGAAATAAATGTAACGTTGGAACGCTACCTTCACGCATTATTTAATCTTAAAACCGGGAAGTCTCCTGAGGCTGATGGAATAACCTCGTTAATATTAAAGCAATGTTCGAATTTGCTAAGCAAACTACTCACATACCTAAGTAATGTGTTGATCACATCCCCCGCACTTACACACCTCTACCGGTTTCTGGCTGTTTGCCGTCATCAGGTGGATACAGTGAGATTAAGTTCAGTGAGCCTTGAAACAGTTGCTAAGTGGTAACCAAAGTTATATCTGAATGAACATAGGGTTCGTACAACAAACCACGATGTTCAAACGCAGAATCACAAAGTGATTCTTGGTCAAGCACTCAAGGTGCTTATGGATGACCAAAGTAATGTGTTACTCACATCCCCGTACTTACACACCACTACCGGTTTCTGGTTGTTTGCCGTCATCATGTGAAGACAGTAAAATTAGGTTCAGTGTTTACCAATTATCCACTGTTTCAAGGCTCACTGAACTTAATTTTACTGTATCCGCCTGATGACGGCAAACAGCCAGAAACCGGTAGTGGTGTGTAAGCATGTGAGCAACGCATTACTTTGTTCATCCATGAGCGCCTTGAGTGTTTGACAAAGAATCACTTTGGGATTCTCTGTTTGAACATCGTGGTTCGTTGTACGGAACCTATGTAACAGTGGCATTCAAGTATAACTTTGTTTACTCACATACCTGTTCAAACAAATATTGACAAATAGAGTGATTCTTACAGATTGGGAAAACGAAATAATTTCACCTATTTATAAAGGTGGAAATCGCTCCGATGTAGCTAATTACCGACCCATTACACTGTTACCTGTGATTACCAAATTACTTTTTTGACGATCTAATGAATCTTTTCAAAAATAATCAGTTGCTTTCGAGAAAACAGCATGGATTTTGACGGAATTATTCCTGTTTATCTAATTTACTGATAACTTTGTATGATTTGACGCAAGCGGTAAATATAGGGCAAGCAATACACGCCGGCTACCTAGATATCTCCAAAGCATTTGATCGTGTTAACCATGGCCTACTACTACAGAAGCTTGAAAGGTTTGGTATCACCGAAACTTTTTGAATTGGCTAAGTGGCTTCCTAACAAATCGCACTACAAAGTTACGTGTTGATGGTGAATTATCAAAAATAATCTTTGCAACTATCGGAGTTCCCTAAGGTTCAGTTCTTGGTCCAATCCTCTTTCTGGTTTGTGTCAGTGAAGTACCGGAAATTGTTCGATGTAACA
>JACCGJ010025709.1:0-54923 GCA_013407085.1 Atriophallophorus winterbourni | reverse complement strand
CTATGTGCTATGGGAGCAATGTAATAAATATTTGCAGGGATTGCTTGTTTGAGCAAGCAATTAGTGCTACTTTCTCTCATTTTTATTGAAGTGAATGTAGGCTTAGAATTATAAAGCGTGTATCGTTTGGATAATTATAAAGTCCATGGATGAGCTTTGTCGTTCTGTGTTGTTGGGTTTCCAATAGATGGGTATCCTTTATGAAACAGAGAGACATATTCTACATGGGACGGATGTAGGTTGAAATTAACTTGCATCAAAAGAACCAGGATCTTTTCGGTGGAGGCCTAAGTCGCCTTCAGTAACTCGATGTTGTATTGTGTTTCTAAGTCACACTGAATAATCAAGCGCAATTTTTTCCGTAAGAGAAGAGTTGAATACCTGTTAGACCGATATAATTTTTGTTTTTGGATTTGCTGTTGAGCGATAGCAGGTTGCAGTTACTATTTTTCAGTAGCAAGATGCTATCTTGGGACTAGGCGTGTATCACGTCCAGATCTCGTTAGAGTTTCATCATCTCAACTTAGCATCGTTTAAGAGAATGAGCACCGGCGACTTTACGTTTGTGGGTAAGTCGTTTATAAAGGTATACGAAACAAAAGTGGACCGAGAACCGATCTTCGTTGAACACTACAAGTCATCTGAATGGACTCTGATAGTTGATTTTGAATCGCACATATATCTCACGGGAAATTGAGCATTCTTTTATCACTGCATGGAGTTTACTTTCTATTTGTGTTTCGAAAACAGCAGTTTGTGATTGACACGATCAAGCGCCTTTGCTAAGTCGATATATAACAAGTATATGGTCAGCATCCAGTAGCTCAAACCAAATTTTAGCAAGTGTTCACCAATTTTTTAGACAAATACGTTTTCCCCTGAATCGATGTTGCGCTTCAGTTATTAGATGATTGCTCTCAAAGTGGTTCCGCAAAGCATCAGCTATGATATACTCAATTACTTCAGACAGTGCAGGGATCAAAACGAAAGCGAACTTTTCCCTTAACCACCCTTGTAGTTGGGACCAATTAAGGAAGTTTTCTAAATTTTCTGTATGAAAATCTCTTCGCACATTATATTGAATAGATCAGATATCGGAGTTGCTAATTTTAGAGGACAGGCTGTGTACTCCATATAGTGAAAAACAGGATTTCTTCACTGCCTTTGGTTTTTGTATTAGCTAGGTTAGGGGGATGATACTACATCGTGAAAATATGCTTTTAATGATTTCGATTGCATGTCGTTTATTTCCATTTTCTTATAGTGGACAGGTTGGTATATGTTTTGCTTATTCAACTCTATACGCTTTTGCATGTGGCATAAAAATCAGGGGGTCTTTGTGTGAGGACCCTTACATAAGCCAGCCAACATGTTTTCAATTATTTTACTGTAGGGGTGGTGGATTACTAGGGATAACGCCAGGTCGATCGAGACTAATCCGCATATAGTTTTACATACGTTGTTTGCAAAGTCTTCAATGGAACTCGATCACGTCAACCACGCACCCACTTAAAATTCGCCTCCTTGTTAATGTTCAACTTGTGTTCGCCGAGCTTGCGTAGTTGGTGTTGGACGTTCCGTCATCAAGCTAGATGACAGAATCATCAGAATATTGCGGCTTCTACCCCATTCGGTTGTCCCATTAAACTCAATTTCTTTACCTTTTGCATTCCCAATGTGAACCATTTCACATGCTAATTACGTTCACCGCGAATCCCACAACACAGGGGAACGCTAAGGGGTCAACCGTGTTTATCACACACATGACAAGGAACAAAATATCATACATCCATCTTACATGGGCAAACCACCTCATCACCTATTCGTCCCCAACATGTCTGTCCCGTACGAAACTGATCTGATTTGTCAATCGATTTCTTGCCAACTGGTTCAATTCAAGTCCTCGCCAGATTGGGCTTTTTTGATAGCGGCCGACGTCTTTCTTACAATGTTTCTAATGATGATGCCACTCGAACCAATCTCATGTAATTCTTCCAAAAAACGAAATATTATGGGTTCGCGATCGTTGTCAACGATTGTTTCGGTGGTTAATGGTCTTGTGTTGTGCCGGAGCACACCTCCAGAAAACTCGTGATTAGCATTCGCCGCTAAGGCGCTTCACTTCACCACAATCCACCTCTTCAAAACGTTTCGTCAGGAATGTTAGGCTGCTAGTTCAGAACCATTCACACATTTTTGGTTCACGCTACATAAATGGGAATGACCACGACAAGTTCTTCGGTTAACAGGATACGTTCAGCTTCTTTATTTGACACGACACGTGTTAGGGGTGAGAGTGATTAGCGTTGGACGGGTTGACCTCAAGGAGGAATCGGGATGCTATGAACAATTGGGTTTAAGCACGAGGTTGACGTGGTTAAGGTCAGATCGAGTGCCTTCGAGGCCTGTGCAATCAACATACTTAACGTTAGGACAAGATATGCGGCTTCGTCTCGGTGGATCTGAACGAATCCTTGCATAATAAAACCACAATACGATTGTAACGGGGAGAAACTGACAGTCCAGCACTGAAAAATCAACAGACTGGAATAAAGTATTAGATATTTACTCTTCTTTAAGCTGGCTCGACGTTCGTACGAAGGAAAGTGAAATTTAGTGAGAGAACTAGGTTATGCCCGTTATTGGTTGTGCTTTGCTTATGACAATAGCTTCGTCAGACGATCGTTTTTATGCTGAATGCTATTCATGAAAAAGTACGACTTGTTGAAAACCAACAGTTTTCCCAGCCAAACCACATGCGACGGTTTCATGCGAGCGATAAAAGACAGGAAACAATAACGTCTAAGTCGTTAGGATGTTTGCTTGTGTGTACGTATACCGGTGTATTATCACCAACCCTTAATGCGTACAAGGGAATCCGCATTGAGATTGCTCCGTGAAAACCTTTCAGGGTGTACTTACGGAAGTTTTCATTTTACCTGTGAATACTCGATTAGCTGCGTGGCATCGCTTCGAAGTCGTGGATGCACTGACAAAAAGTTTCCAAGAGTAATTAACCGCCTAATTAATACAAGATATCGCCCTCGTCGACTTTTGTGCATTGTCGGCTAGAGTCCATTCCAATTACCGGACTTTTGCATGCCAGCAACTCAACAGTGTGAGACAAAACTGCTGTCGATTCTAATAAACCAAATCATCAGACCACGTGACCAAATCGATAAAAACCTAACTGTTCAAACGTCTTTGCTCAAGTCAGGACAGATTAAAACCCATTATTTCGCAATGCCCTCAAAGTCTTCTACATCTTCACAGAGCAAAGATAACGGGAAACAACTGGCTGAGGCCATGTTCCCTAATCAACTTGCTCAGCAAAATAATAATAACAACACCAACCCCACAAAATCACCGTTCAGCAACATCGCTTGGAGAAAAACGCGTTACACTGATTTCATTACCAGAGACAGATTACGCGACTTGTCCACGAAACAAGAAGAATATTGCGGGCTGTATGATCAGGGTACCGGTGTGCTAGAAAATAAACTGCAAGACGTCGAAGAAGACGAGGAAGCGGAGAGACAGAACGCGAATCCTTTCGCAAATGAAAGTGAAGATGAATTACATAGAAAGGAATTCGAAGAATTTATAACCTTGCGAGCATCCAGCGTGATTCGTACCAGCCATTTGTATTTCAAACTCATGAAGATCTACCGATACATGAACATTGTCAACCATCAGGGGACGTTGATAGCATTATTGTCCCTCGACAAATCGATCAAACACAATCCGGATGTGGTTCAGGCCGTGGAGGAAAACGACGGAATCACGATTCTATTAAACTTGATGGAATGTGAGTATCATCCAATCAAGCTAGCCGCCATGAATGTCCTGGATAATCTATTCCATTTTATTTATTTTCGAAGGATGGCAATAGCATTTGGGGTGGTCAATGTGCTTGTGGAGCTGCTGTTAGACACGGATGTGACAATTCAAATCAAAGCTTGCAATCTGTTAAGCAGATTGGCTGTTTTAAAGGAGACTCGTGCCTTGGTATCGAAAACGAAGTGTATCGAACATCTTGTTTGCATTTTGGACATGAATGCACCACCCATAACTAAAATCGTAGGCAGATATGAATATCTGAAACCAGAGGATCTTAAGGTAGCGGCTGCCACAGCGCTGTGGCGTCTAAGCCGTAGCTATGTCAACAGAAAGCTGATGCAACGTGCCGGTCTTGTCCTAATTTTATCTGGCCTAATCAACAAGAACCACGAACAACTCTTGGTACCGCTTTTTGGCATTTTGCAAGGATGTGCAAATGACCCCGCGTTTCGATTGTCAATTCGAACGGAGGGTATATTAAAGTTTCTGATCGAGCACTTACGCACTACCGATTTATGGCTCAAATTGCAGTGCACACGAACGTTGTATCATTGTGTCGAGGATGAACAAATCAAAGAAGTTCTAAGCTCACTTGGGGGCGTAGATGCCCTGGTTGCCGCTCTGAAGTTACACGCGTCAAATGTTGAGAAGATTTTGAAATCCGGTTGGTTAAATTTGGACACAATGACTGGGCAGGAATCGCAAAATTTCATGAACGTCAACAACAACAACAACAACGCCGCGACGCTCGATCTGGCATCAAACAGCGAAGCCTCCACCTCACACGAGGTTCGTGTAAATCGATTGCGTCTAGCGAAAACAGGTAACTTATCAACGAAATCGCCAACAGCACACCAACGTATTGCCGGCGATGGTGAATACATTTTAACATTTAGGTTGCTACACACAATTCTGACAACGATAAGTCGATGCACTACCAACGACGGCAACGTCAATATACTTTTGCAATTAGGTGTGACTGAAATATTTGTCGAGCTGATTGAACTGCTAGCCCCGTATTGTCTTATCTATTATCAAGCGTTTAACGCCATCTCGTTACGTTTACAAATGGTAGCCCTGATAGAGCGTGTTTGCGGTGCGGCTATTGACTGTCTCTCACGAATGGCCACCGTTCAAATTGTGAGACAGAAAATCTTGAAAGAGAAAACTTTTCTTTCACATTTAATTCGATTATTAAACCACGAATCAAAGGACATACTAGTGGCAACTATCAGCACCTTATCGGCTCTCACCTCTGATCCTGATTTAATCATTGCCTTGAATCGTCAACATGCATTCCGCATTTTGTATTCCTTAACTCAGAACAATTTTCCTGAAGTGAGGATGACTGCATTTCAAGCGATCACTGCTTATTTAAATAATTCCAAGAATAGAATGTCTCTATTGCAATCGGTATATAGCTCCTTGGGTAACCTTGCCCAGTCACTGACAAGCGCGTATCAAACATTGAGTAGTGCACAAACAGAACACAATGTGAAGCATGCGGAACAGCAATTAGCGGCAATCTGCACAACACTAAGAGAGGTCGCGACAGAACCACTTGGTCGAACAATCCTTACTCAGCTCGGAGTTGTTCCTTACCTGATCAATATATCCATGTCAGCCAGAGAGGAATGCCTTCGAATTGGTGTCTCATCGGCGATAGAACAGTTTGCCAGCACTACGCCGATGATCAAAGCGTTCCGTGAAAAGCCTTTCTTGAGCGCCCTGATCGAATACGTCCGCGTGGGCAGTCTGGATGTGAAGTTGAGTGCCATCAGAGCGCTAGATAAACTAAGCACGGACTCGGTGATTTGTTGTGCAATACGGGCAGTGGATATCACATCTACATTGATGCAACTAGTATGCGATGCACCTGATGAGTTACAAGAAGCTGCCGCCCACCTTATCGGACGTGTAGCTCGAGTTGGGATGAGAGAAAAACGATCTGAGTTTTGGGATTTGAAATGAATTTATTGTGTAACTAATTGATACTGCGTAAATATACAATGTCTATTATATTAAATTTTCACGACCGGGAACATTTGTTGGTAAATCCGTGCTTAATTTCAGTTATCTGACGTCTTGGAACGATGTGAGATTGTTGTGGCAGAGCTATATGTAAGCTTACTTCTCAACTGTACTCCGAACTAATTTCTAATCCTTTTTGCCATCGTTTTACTAATTCAAGCTATTTTGAAATTCCGCCTACTGATCTTCGTAGATGATTTTACCTGTTATACTTCGGATATTTTAGAGCACAAATAATATGCAGTTTAGTGTCACTCGAGTCAAAATCGGGATGATATTGACGTGGATTCATTGTGTATGGAAATGATAAACATTCCTGTGATTAGAATCTGGTATTGTGAAAATGTAAGATTTCGCGTAATGCAAAATTCAAACGTGACAGTGTTATATCAATTAGATTTTGTAGCGCGCAGTCAATAGTGAAGCACTTTTCGATGGCTTCAAGAGGACATTTAAGTAAATATGAGAAAGGCGATTTTTTGTTGGAAAGCATTGAACTGACAGTGAAGTCGCCAAGAACATACCAAACAATAGTTACTGGTTTTCTAGAATGAAATTCCACATTTGAGCGAAATCGCACAATAAAATCCATTCAAATCGAAAATGATAATGCAACCCAAGTATGCTGTTATGAAAAAGGATTGACAACGTCGTCTTAATGACTAGTACAAAATTTAGAATGTTTTACAGTGGCTGTTTGTACCCTGTATTATTTCAACACCTCATTGATCTCACCTTGAACTTGACAAACGGCCGTCTTACCACTTTCGCCGCATCATGGTCCATAAATGGTACATAGTTAATTGACCCCACATGCATCATGTACCACTATTGGTACATGATGTAAATTTTCATATAAACGAGAAGTAGTGAAGAAAATATAGAGAAAAGGCTGTGGACCGATTATGGTACAGGATGTCCACAGATAATACATTCGTTATATGATGCAACATGAGCCAGTATTGGTACAGGATATCTATGACCACATATGGCTCGCATTGCACAAAATGATAAAGTTAGTACTCACCTCAATAGAGAAGCACACAACCTCTCTCTTCGATGTCATTCACGCAACTGTTAGTCTGCAAGTTTATATGAGATGTCGGCATGGCATTACAGTCATATCTCGAGATGCGGCGAAAGTGTTGAAACAGCTGGTTGTATTTAAAATTTTAACGTTATTTTGTGTCTGAAATTTGAGTGGAAGAAATGGACTCGAATAAACTTTGAACCGAAACGAAATTGGTGCTGCAATCAAGTAAAACCAGGGAGGTGTTTGAAGGCACTGCTTTTAACGAATAAAATAACCCGAATCGTTGATTGGATGGAACTTGGACACTAATCATAACCAGTAAAAGCAGAACGGTTCACTAATTGGTTTGGGTATTGAAAAACGATAACAACAATTATTATAGATAGATTATTACATTATTATGACATATTATTATGTCATATTATTATTATATTATTACATTATATTATTATTATAGACAGATTATTACATTATAGATGACATCAGTCTGGAAATTATTGATCTGTGTTACAAAGGCTGTGCTCTGCGCAATCCGGGTGCAAATAAATTGTAGTTTAATGATCAATCGACTGTCAGCCTTTTCCACGTTAGTTGACAGTTATTTTTGGGATCGACTTGAATGAGAATCTTTTCCAAAGAAACCCTCAAACAGTACATAACCTCACCACGCAGGTTCACCGTCATTGGGGAGAGAAATCTTTAAGTTATAACTGTCGACTGACGACTGACACCAGATTGAAATGTTTGATATCGCAACATTTGGGCATATTTCCGGTTTCCCCGCGACAAAGCATGTTTGTCGCACCCATGTGTTCTTTCTCATACTCAACTGTGGTGGGAAATTTATAAATATGTACATCTTCTAGAACTCGCGAATGGGCAAGGTCTGAACTTAGTCGCACTTTCATTGAAGAAGTAGGCGATACCACAACGTCTCGTGGTCGCACAGAATAATTCAAAGTTTGACGGGTTCGAAAAACCATAATATTTATACAGGCATTGGAAAATCAATGAAAAAGGTAATTGTGAACCAATTCGATTGATGGAACAACTATCCAGGAGGAGAGATTTGCAAAGTAATTCTCTCATTTCTATCTCATTGTGTGCATGATTTAAGAGCGCATTTTAGAATTTGTCGAGTGATAAATACAATTAAAAGTTTGAAGGAGTAAGTGAATGGGATTGAAGGCCGAATTCTACCGATTTAGTATCAAATATTGTAAAACCCCTGTAACATAAGCACTATAAGGATTGATCACACAAAAATGGCAAGAAGGGGGCTGTTCTGTAAGAAATGAGGCAAACTAAAATTACTGCGTTGTTTAAAAAAACGAAGAATAGAATATCAGCCTTAGAGAAATACTGAGTGCTTAGGTCTCATTTTCTCATCTAATGTCTCTCTCCGACTCTCCAACATGATTCTGGTAATCACCTTGTTCGGGACGGATAACAACATAATACCTCGCAAGTTGCCAAATTGGGAAAGGCAATCTTTTTGTAAGCTTAACCAGGTATCTAGTTTTCCGGTCTGTAAAAAATCGCTATTCCTCTCAACACTTTAGAAAGCGGAGATGTAGCAGTTATGTTATTGTTGTCGCATCCGCTTCGAAAGTTTTCGAGGATACTGTCTGGTTTAACCGCATTATCAGATTTTAAAAATGTTATTCTCAGTGAAAGCTCTTGACATCGACCTAACGAGTTGGGGAGAACTTTCTCTTGATCATTTACTTTGGAGGTATTGTACAAAGCGTCGTCTGCACGCAAGGGAGGATAGGAAACTGATCTTGGCTACTGAACGCAAATCAGGCCGCCGGCGTGCAACTGACGCCAATCGACGCAGTACTCCCTATCGCTGCGAGTGCTGCGGAAGATATTCTCCCTCCCAAATTGTACCGCTCAGTAATTCGAAGAGCTGTGGGATGTGAAAAATTCATGCGCTTGTGATGTAGATAAACGGTCGACATGGACCGAAAGAAGCCGACAAAAACATTTTTAGTGACTACTAACGAGTACTATATCATTCTAAATATACACAAAGGCGATGAGGACGGTCCATAGTGGAAGTAATGGAATCGCTGTTGGCTCTTATTTGAGTTTATCGATAGTGCATCCACTTTTCATCAAGTGAGACTCGAACCCTTAAAAAATAGATGATCATACGTCTGAGTTAAGATTAACCCTACCGATTTCAAAACATCGGCAGACATTTTTTTCATAATTCAACCGATTCCTTCATTACAATGTCTCTGTGCATTATGATGTATTGTCCAATTTTTAATTCCTTTAGGTAGTAGGCAATACTATGAAATTTATTCACTAAATTATACAGGCTGGGGATAGACGGCCAAATCTATCCAGCCTTTCAACCGAGTGAATTCATTTTAATTTAACATCAATATCCATGAAGTAGAGCGCCTAAATTTCTAAACATCATGTCACTCTATTGTAATAAAATAACTGTAGTTTTACTAAGAAAATCGATCTCTTTAAGCTTTGAAATCCTACGCAAATCATACCCAGAACTGTACTTAAAGTACACATGCCAAGCGTTTAACCGCGTTCACATGATCATGCATGTGCTTATTCGTTTGAACAGGCTGGCCGTGACATCCGTATTCAACAGTGAAATAAAGTTCAAAATTGATTTACGATTTCCTGAGTGGATAAAGGCATGCCGATTGTGATCTTGTTATCCCTACTTGCTGAGTGTGTGATGGAAATACAAGCAAATACGCAAATACGGTCAATGCAATAAGAGATCACGTACTTATCGTTTCTTGACACATAAGTTTGGTCTAATGATTTCCAACGTAATCGTCTCAGATGTTCTCATTGTGCTCCAGCAAAGTTTTTAGGACAAATTGTAGGAACCCATGTGAAACAACAGAACTTATTTTCACCGGATTAAATGCCTACCTCATCCGGCAATCTCAATGTGTATCGGTTCAGCTGCTTTTATGATTCGGAATAGCATGCCCATACGACGCGGACAGTTGAAAAGCAAATGCCTAAAATCAACCCATAGTTAGAAAAGACACTTTAGCAAAGCGAACAGTTACATCCCTACCGGTTTGTTAGACATGGGCCACCCGAAGATACGTTTCCAGTTGTGTACACAATTCTCACAAAACGTGTCACGTATACTTGGTTAGAGCATTGTTAGAACAGCTGAAACCATGGTAATAAAACGTCTTTAGTCCAAACGTATGTGTCCAGGAACAGTTATTTTCTAATCTCGTATTGCTTTGACAAACATCAATATCGAAAGAAAACATTTTGAGCAATCACACGGGGTATTGATTTTTGTTCGATGTTTAATGTTCATCGGATTATTTTTTCATTTTTTGCGTGCATGTAGAGTAGAGCTTGATGCGAACTACTGAAAAGATATATGTTCATCCTAATTATGTTTTCATTTCATAAAATGGGAATTATTATTATTTAACATATTGTAGTTACTTTAATGAAAGCTTTGGATAAAATTTTATTCGTCGCAAATATTGTCACTCAATTTTATGACCAGTTTCAGTGGTAATACACTGGCATTTTTCGGTATTCGAAAGTTTTGGCCTCTTAATCATCTCAAGCAACTCCGACAATTTTGACCGAGCAGAAGTGTAGTCACTATTGAGACTTTGAGCCAAGCTAGTTTATAAGAGTTTCTACCGAAAGACATGTTTTGCGGATATCCTTACGTTGAACAACGATGAACTTTTTCTTACTTTTTCTTACAGAAAAGAGAATGGATAAATTTCGCTACGAAACAAATGGGTTTAAGGATAGTTCCGATTGACAGCCCTATTCTACCCTGCTGTAAACATTGCAAGAGCGTTTGTTACACATATTTCGTAGTGTAGAATGATGAATGTCGTAGTAAAACACAAATATATTTACTGAAACATACAAAAGTGGTTCACACAAAAATGATGGAAACTATCAACAACAAGTTCCTCAATTATTTTCACATTTTTTTAATTGAATAAAGACATCACAATGGTTGTTTAGTGCTAAGAGCATTCCACAATTCTGTCACATTTTCAAACATTTTCGAAAACATTTCTCGCCCTAGAACAAGGGTCTTCTCTCGCCATTGTTCTACGTTTGGTCCTGGGGGTTCGACGTCTGCCTGAATTCTTGTGTGCTCAATTACGTCCTTGTCTATCGTTTCGTGCGTTGGGGTTGTTTCTTCTTGTATATTTAACCTGGACACATTCTGCAAAAACAAGTCATTGTTAAAATATTTTTGTGCCAGCTTGCAATTCATTTAGCTAGCAATATAAGGAGGAACGAAACTCAATGATGTGAAAGATTAGCTAATTATCGACCGATCTATATTCCCCAAGTTCACCAACAGGGTGGTAAAAATCTTACCAGCTTGACCTACCTGGGTTTAGAAAAAAATAAGATACGGTTGCACTCAACCGCTAATAGTAGATAATAAATTTCGAGCAATTACACTAATCACAACCGATTGGCGAGACGAATAAACGTCGACTGGCGTAATTGCGCCAGTAATAAGTCCAAATCCATTCGTTTTCTCTGTTACTTGGTTCTGCTCATTTTAGTAGGTTGTTTCACACGATAAACTGAATTCCTTATAGGTGAAAATAATTAAAATTCATCCTTTTTCAAAAGTAAGTTTATTCTTTTTATTTAAACATTCCAGAGTCAAGTGTCTGTGTTTTTTGAAAAGTAGCCAGATCGACTTTGGAACGCTTGAACTGGACGCTCTAATTCCGAGCCTTCGAGCTAAAATCCCCGTGCTGGCAGTGTTTTCCACCGATGCGGGTGGAAGCAGTCTGCTTACACCCTATCTCCCGCCAATGAAAGTAAACCGAGGCCCTCATCTCTACTCCAGTCATACCATGTTTTTCACCTGTATATACTGCTGTACATCTTGTTATGCACAAAATTCCAAGGTCGATATAATGTATTGCTTCCGACCATTACTGTCAGTTTGAACCAGTAAATCATTTCACGTATATTGGTCGAACCACTCTAGACACCGAGATTGATAAACGGATGGCAGAAATGCTGCCATACTGCCCTATTTGAACTCTCGTTTCTAGGGAAACCTGTTAGGAGGGCACCCTCTGTCGTATAGACAGTGAACGAAATATCGAGTAATCGACCAATCAAGATCGATGGTGAGTTCCAATTGTGATTTTTATGCACTGTGATATTCACACATTCGCTCACTTGTGATACTCTTCGCATTCGGTGAATACACGAGTTGAGTGACGGTTGCGTTCTCTCTGACCAAACGGGCTTGGCCAACAACAGTGCAGCACAGACATAACAACTTGGCGACGGGGAGAAAATAACCCAGCAATTCGAAATGGCAATCACAGAAGAAGAAGTAAAATCAATACTTCAGCAACAGCAACGCCAATTCGAAGAAATTCAAGCCCGTTTGATGCAGACACTTTTGAAAAACCTGAGTGTTATTTATCAAGACAAGAAGACTGACGTACAAAACCCAGTGGTGGATGCAATCATCAACAGCATCCCCAAATTCAATTACGACCCAGAAAGCGGTCTCACTTTCGAATCTCGGTTCAAGAGATTCAAGTATATTTTTCAATCAATTTTCAAAGAAATTTCTGGCGAACAGTCTTTTTTATTTAACAGACGGTATAACTGCATGAAATTTGTCAAGTAGGACTGCGATGAATTTGTAACTTATGCAGGAAAAGTATGTGGTCTGCAATCAGAGAATGATCAAGAGATTCGCACAAGGCTACCGTCACTACTTGATCAAAATCCGAAAATCAACATGACGTCAATAACAACCGAATGCCAGAGGCTACTAAATTTGAAGCGTGACACTGCGCTAGTCGAACAAAACCCCTGCCAAAATGCGCCGGTGTTGTTAGCAATCAAGCAGCAAAGCAGATGGCAGAATGATCACCGTGTTGATCAAGACACCAAGCTTCAATCCCTGTTTTGCCAATATGACGAACAGCATTTTGCGCGTTATTGCCCATTCAAGGAGCACCGATGCCAGAAGTGAAACAGAAAGGGGCATAACGAAAACTATTTTAAGAGATCAGTGTTCAATGATCTCTATCCTGTCTTCGCCACCTCCAAGACCACAGAAAATGGAAATTCAGCGGAAGAAGAGCCACCTCAAATTAATTCCGCGGAATACAAAACAAGAAGGTGGGCTGATCGAAGACGTATTCCAGTAACCCGCCTGCAAGTGAATGCGAAAATGAAGTCATACGACAACCAAGCTTAAAGGGGGAGGTGTTAGGAGGGCACCCCCTGTCGTATAGACAGTGAACGAACTATCGATTAATCGACCAATCAAGATCGATGGTGAGTTCCAATTGTGATTTTTATGCACTGTGATATTCACACATTCGCTCACTTATGATACTCTTCGCATTCGGTGAATACACGAGTTGAGTGACGGTTGCGTTCTCTCTGACCACACGGGCTGGGCCAACAATTGTACATCACAGACATAACAAAACCACAGGCTAACTTTTAAACAAGCAATGTTATACAGCGCGTACGTACTAAATACATCACTGTCTGGCAGTAAAACCTGAACCATGCATGCGGGATACGAAGGGAACAAATTGATTTCCATTTTCAGAGCATCCGTCGCATCTTAAACAAAACGACGATGGGCGAAGTGACGAATGCTGAAGTGCTTTTTAATGCAAATCTACAGAGCATGTTCACCACAGTAGAGCAGTGTCGCCTAGGCTGGTTGGATCAAGTCTATAAACGACAAAACCGATCGAGTTTCAAAATATCTTTTCTAAGGCGAGTTGAAATCAAGAATTCGAGCGTTGGACAAGCCGCAATAACGGTGAAAGGACGCTTGCAAAAGAGACAAGAAAGCTGCTGAAATTGACCCTTTGAGTTGTAAAGAAATTTCTCTAAACAGTTCGCCATGTAGTTGTAGTGTCGAGCATAGTATTTTACAGCTGAATAACAGGTGCTGCTTCCACCTACTGAACGAATAGCCGCGTGAAAATAGCGCCGAACGACCGAGTATTGCCTATCGCTATGAAACGTGATGGCGAGATTTTAGTTTCAGAATTGGATGGCATAGTCATGTATGGCGGAGTGGACTATGAAATAAACACGCGATTCTGATTTACGTCTAGGGTAAACATCGACCAACGGAGGCCAACAACAATAACATCTTTGAATTATTTATAACGGAAAAAAACTGTTTCACGAATTATATTAATTTTAATTACCGCCATTTTGTATGTCTATATTTTAAAGCATGTTTTCCTGATTCTGTATTAAGATGGCGTTTCAATCTTACAGTTTAGATGTCTAATTTTCAAACGCACAATGTAAACTCTTTGAATCTGTCTGATATGTTAGAGAACATTTGTCGTTAGATACTAAAAGCTGAATCCCTTTCGATTTCGTTGAATTTTCACTTCTAGAAATATATTGATGAGAACTACCTTAGATTATCATTGTTTCATAGATAATACAAGTTGAGTCATTCCTATCTAGGAAACAATAATTTTACGCCAACTGGAAATCACACTTTATTCTTTTTATTGATATCGGTCAACGCGATCGAACTTGATACTGCATGATATTGAAGGCAGGGAATAAATGTACTTTCGAAATACCGAAATAAAACTTACTTTAGTCTTCGATGACACTGACTCACGACTGGATGTCTCTCTTGATTCTGAAACTTGTAACCGATTTGTGTTAAATTTGTTAGGAATAACATTGAGCTGATGTGAAACGAGATTTAAATAATATTTTTCTGATATGAATTATTACTCCGTGCATTCGTGTTAAATCTTTCTTGAATATTCTGAGTCGTCTATCTACGACTTCTTCTATCTTACTAAATATCCGATGTATTTCTGAAAGTCTTGTGTGTATGTTTATATAGTATAATTTCAGGACATCAATGTTTAGAAAGGATAATTGCTTGCAGCACTCAAGTTTGGAAAAATGTCCGAAACTGACTTGCAGGAGTTTAAAAATGCGTTTATTTTATTTAAGGTTACAAAGATTTCTGACACGGGTAACTCTGCCATTACATGGGGGAGGAATCAATCCATAGCACACAACGAATTCTACCAAAATAGAACGATATTATATTGCATGCTCATCCTGATAATACTGTCCCTACCTGATGAGTGCAAACAGCACGAAACCGGTCGTGGGGTGTGGGTGACGGCAATGCGTGCAAATGAGCATTTTGATATGAAATTGCAATTTATCATTCTTATTATGATGAACTAAGCTTGGCGTTTGAAAACGCGCTAATTAAAAGCTGGCGATTCTGTGGATCAAATTCGTACAGGTTACGTCAGTCGCCCTTCATACATTAGGCCGACCTGTGCCTCACGATAGATTACGCTATCCAGTCATTGACACCATTGCTCTACATGGATATTACATTATTTGTCACACTGTCACCAGGCAATCCTTGGAAACTTGCCATACGTTAAACAGTAGAAGATGAATCTCACTGAGTTTACTTGAAAGTTGAGAATAAGTAATCTGATCATAATGACTACGAATCGCCCACTTATACACTTATTCCAGAAAAAGATCATCAAACTTCAAATTGGTCGTAATCTTTTAAGCTATTTTATTTTTCTTAAATATTAAATCTTGAATCACACAAAGCATTGCGTGGTATGAAAACATCAAATGCATTGAACGGGATGTCAAAATGTTTCTGCAAGTAGTCGTTGATAAATAAATAAATAATGTTTATCTTATCATTTATACAAGGGTGGAAAATCTCAGCTTGCTATCACCGCGAGGCGGGGTTCAAGTCGAAAAGTTTGGTAATTCAACCAGCCTCGAGCTTAATCAATATTGACACTCCCAGTTTTCTCACGTGAGTTCAATGATGCATCACATTTGTAGGTTAAAGCTTCTTCCTACCAACATAATTGACGGATTAGATATGGAAGGCACCCATAGCACAACGCTGAACACATATTTTTTTGTGTGTGTCTATCTGGATTTACCTGGTGGTAAAACTTTGAAATATTGGGTACCGTCCTAACGCATAATATTCAAAGTATAATTTTGCTAATAATTGCAGTACAGCATGGCCACTCACCCTGGAAACGCCATCTAACTCGCTGACTTTTGTGATCTAGCCTGAACAGAATTTCAACATGAATACCGAGCAGAAAATAACCCCGGGTTCACATTTGGTGTTCCAGAGATGAATTCATTTTAATTTTCACTGAATGCTCTCAAATGATGAAAGTTCATCAGTATTCATGGACGCAGGAAATACGATTCACCAAACATTTTTACTGTCTAAGCCTAATAGGAAACGATATCTGGATTGACCGTATCTACGTCAGGAAATGCTGGTAACAGAAAGCTGCTGTCAATGACTCTGTCAGTTTCTGAGTATATAGCTTTATAGTAAGCAGCTTCATTTAAAGAGAGGTAACTTTTAAGCTGTTGAACCAGATAGTAATTGTTGTGGAACAGTTTATCGTTCTAGTACCAGGCTTCTAGTTTACGCACGCTGTTGCACGAAATGAAACTAAACGGACAATTTTTTAAGGGTGAACTGGAACCATAGCAATGCCTAGGTCAGTTCTTGATATGAGGTTGAAGTGGTTTCTATATCAAATAAGTGCATTCGTAGCGAATCTTTAGGCTGTCTATCCGAATTTACCAACATCATCAGCACCTAATGAAATCCGTTATATGCATCATCGTTACGTACTGCTTACCACATACTCATTTTCCAAGAGAAAATGTTTTTGTCAAGCCGCAAAAGAGAGCTTCCATTATACAAATGTGATTAGACTCACAAGTGACAATAATGCCAACAGCTCGACTGAAATATTTCCATCCAGATAGTTGAAGACAAGACAGAATTTTCTAATATTCCTGAAGTTTTATAAACTCACCTATGAACTTGGGAACGGGCAATGGGGGCAAACCATGAATTGAGCGAAGACTGTCAGAAAGGTCGAATAATTCGGCGGATGTTTGACTGAGCAGTTCATATCTGACAAAAGACAATAAATGAAAGCCAAGAGAAAAAGATAATTGCAAAATCACAGATCATCATCCGAAAATTTAGTCATTATTCATCGAGAATTTTCGACCGTATGGCCGTGCATGTTCGGCCACAGCTAATAATAACAACTCAAAATTAAGCCGCTACATTATACTGTATCGAATAGTGATACTCACAATATTTGTTTCCGATCCGTGATGCTCGAAGGTAGGTATTGTTTGAATGGATGATGACTCAACTGTTGGACCAGTTGGAAGAAATTGTCCAAGATTTGGTTGTACCGTGTGATTTCTTCCAAATCTTCTCCGCATGGGACCAGTGAATATAGCAACTGTCAATTATTTTAAGCATTTAAATAAAGTTATAATCAGGGTTAAGTTGAATTGATTGCGTCAAGTTGACTAGGTTGAATTTAGCGACTTGTACACTTGAAGATAAATTTGTAATAGAATATCTTGGTTCGTCTAATGAATCCTATTGAGCAATAACTTCACAGTCTAACGCTACTTACCACTTACTTTAAGGTTCAATGAACTTGAGCTTGCCGTTTCAATATGATATCGGCAAACAACCTGAACAAGGGTAGTGCAGTTAAAATGCGAGTAGCATGACACTTGGTCAGCGTAAGTAGGTTCGATAAAACTAACCGGTAGAACGAACGGTAGAATAACGCAGTGATTACAGGTACAGTAATGAAGCGTTCTAAGCTGAAATTTCTTGTATTGCTACTCAGAATTACATGTGTTTCGTGTTCGTTCTAGCATTTGAGCTCATCGATTAACAAAGTGCTCAGACTCCCCGAGGACTGAAAATGAGGTAGTATTCGTAAATGTGCCCAACTTCATTTCTAAATGGATGATAATTTATTACTGCAAGGTTCTCTGAACAGATGTGTTACATTGTTCATTAAAGTTATTTTTTACGAAAAGACAAATTCCAACTTAAATCTGAAAAGGTGTTGTCTGCAATCACCGTTTGTGAACAGTTAACTGCTGAGATGATCAACAACACTATGTTCACTTTGAAGATGTTTTTGCTTCGGGAGGTGAATACGATGCAACGAAATCGCTTGACAGTTTTTGGCAATTCAATGCACCATCTATCTTGAATTCAATGTCAATATACAGGTGATCACATTTTCCTTAATTTATGTCCCATAGTGATAGTGCTTTTTAAAATTATATGATTGGAGCGAGAATTAATTTTGAAGATAACATACAACAGAGATGGTACTGTAGGTCTAGCACTAAGATAGCGATACCAAAAACGTAAAATTAGACCATACATACTTCAGTGAATATACAATTTATACAATATACAATATACAATATACAATATACAATTGTGAGTCCAGGTTAAGTTATCTAAATTAGTGACACCGACATGTAGATTGAATTTTAGATCGCTAAAGATTGTTACACAAAGCGTTACGTATGCAATTACACATATTGATGGATATAAGTTATACCCATTTACAGACAAGCATATGATTTTATCATCTATTGCAGTTTAGAGTGTATCTGGAGAGCTTTGGTTAGTTACAGCATATCCACTGACCATATTTCGAGCGTATTCGCGACTAAAGGTTGAGGGCGTTTGAGGAAAAGCATATTACTATGTTGAAAGGTAGAATGGCGAGAGATTCGCAGATTAAAGATCATATTTTATAATTGGGAGCAAGGACGAACACAGATCAATCGCTAACGTATCCACATATCTAGTAGACGAAGCTGTATAGTATAGACAGTTTTAGTATTACTGCAAGTTGCGCACAACTTACAGATTGAAACGCATTGGTGTAGTTAATAAAGCATACATTTTATGAAAAAACTACTCCTATCTAGTGCATTCACCAAGGCTTACAATCACGAAAATGAACACTTAGAATATACTTTGTAGACATTATTGCTTATATATGAATTAGCACCTTAATAATTTCGCACGTGTTTCATAAAATGTGAACGACATTAAAACTGATTGCGTGTACTGTTTTATTGGATTCAACTAAACTCACAATCGCGCTAATATTGCATCAAATGGTGTGCATCAGACTTTGTGAACTAATTGCAACCTGTGAATTATTAAATTGGTGATTCCTAATTATCCATCCATTTTCACCCGATCACTGCTCCAATAATCATCAAACAAACAATACGTAAAATAAGACAGTTTTAGCTGCTAGTGGCAACGAATAATTCAAGAATTCGTTTGAAAACATAAGTCTGTACCTCTTTACAATCAATTATACTATTTAGTATAAAAATAGAACCCAGCGCATAGTATTTAGAGTTTCCAATACAACTTACATTCCGCAAACTTCTCACTGACAAATCCCAAGGTTCTTCCTGTGAGACCACTGGCAACGAATCGCTGGAGAAGCTTCTGACTTCGTTATGAATAGCTTTGAGGGCTTGAACAGCATCGAAATCATAGAACAACTAAAAAGCAAAATTTAGTTAGTATTCCGATAATGATAATAGTAATCCATCACTAGAACTTACTTCTGGATTTTGGGCAATAAACTCATTTTCTTCACTAGTTTCAAAATCAGATTTTGCTTCACGACGTCTAGGAACTACGAATGTACTCGTCAGCCTATGTAGCCAGTGATTAACGGTTAGAAAAAGTGCTTGTCGTTCAATCTAGAAAACATAAAGAAGAACATCATGATGACGCAAATTTCGTAATATATTTTGAATACAATCTAAGGAATATTCACGGATGCTTTCTATTTAAATGAACTGTTTTCGAACAGTCGTTTGTGGCAGTAAGCGGCGCTTGATAATCCAGCATTTTTTAGATTTCGTGTGATGTGAGCTTCAATGTGGACACAACACGTATTTTGAATAAAATTCAAATGTGAATTGGAAATTTTAGAATGGTGATTTCAAGGTCGGACGATTGGTAGAAACTCCAGAAAAATAAGGAATAACACTCAACGTTGTTGAATTAGGTGACGTGATATGCCCGATAGGTCATCATATTTCTAACGGTAACCTAAAACCCGTCCCAGAGCGTGGGGAAGTTATTTGCCAGTTTGCATACCAATCGCATTGGACAGCGTTGCTTTGAAACAAAATTAACAAATTGGTGAAGCATAAATCAATTTCTTTCTTGGATGAAATAAGATTGACATTTATGTACCTAAAATATCAACTGAAAAAGGTAATTTTTTACTGTAAACAACAACGATGCAATGGGTGCATCAAATAGCCAAGACCGTCTTTCAATTGCATATTCTTTCGAACAATTATGCAACTAAAGGTATATGTTATTGTAATTCTATTTGGAAATGATGCCATTACCGTATCCGAGGTATATTAAAATTGATTAATCACTTACGGTCAGTAAGTTTCTTGTACACTGGTGGTCACAGAAGTAAAGTTTAAAACGAGAAAAATCCATACCAGAATATTGACCTATTAGACTATAAATACGATGTTATTTATCGACTAACCAAGGATATTGTAGCTGACACTATAACGCTTTTGATCATCGACGGGTAATAAGAATTAGCACATAGAGATACACAAATAACTGTGCCATCCCGATATGACTAGTATGTTTAATTTCGCCTGTTGCAACAATCTCCCGGATTCTATTGACGATGTCAAGCGCGTTATATGTAACTGCAGTGTATGGAAAACTAAAAAATATGGAAATCATCCGAGTATGATCGCTTTTGACAGATCTAGCGTAGCTGCCATATATATTTTTTATTGAACACCGCCACAAAAAACGAACACATTCAATGCCAGTTCGAGGAAAGTTTTGCGGATCTATCATGGTGAAACCAATGTTTCCTTAACACTATCACGTATTTGAATTGCATTAACTTTTATGTAACATGTACACCAGCGGCAGCTATGCTCTGCGTACAACCGTTTACTGATTTTGTTCTCACCCCTTATCTCAAGTGAACAAGTCTTTCTTGTGTCCTCATGCATAAATTGCTTTGTTGATCGCGATGATTCCGCTGATACCAAGTCGATCAAATTCCGAATTTGGGCTTTCTGTAATTATGCCTGAAAATCTTTCCTCGATAGGTTCACATGTCTTTTATTCCCAGACCATTTGGGTTTATATGATCGGCAACTAGATCCAGCTTTATTAGGTTGAATAGGTCGTGGCGGTTATTTCCCCGCCTACAGAAGTTCTGCATTTCGCAACCTGATATAGTGGAAAATTAAAAGTACGTACGTTTCTAAACGTGCAAGCGCCATAGCAATCAGACCCGCGATCTCACACGTGTAAAGCAAACGATATAGCTGGGCTATTTATGTTAATACTTTAAGGGTTACATGCCGGTTATTTATATAGACATTTGAGCATAGTAATTCATTACCACCGTCTATTTCTTTTGTTACTCATCAGTTTTGAAGTTCTCCTTGCGAAAGCGCATTGATTTTATTAGTCTTCTGGTGGTTTGGCCGATAAAATGTCATTATTGACCCTACAAGATTCATCTGTACAATTTGAACTGGCACACAAATTAAACTGCATATTTAATCCTTCCCTAATAGGCCTTATGTTGTACGTCATAGTTTTTCTCCGAGCTGGCATGGTTAACTGCGGACGTTTCGTCATTAAACTAGATGACATCATCAGCGAAACTTCTTTCGAAGCAACTAGACGATGAGCATTATTCGAATTTATCTGCTACGTTGGACCTAATCTACAGTGATTGGCTAGAATCCTTGCATGTCCTCGTTGTTGGTGTGTCCTCATTGGTCCGTAGACCGTATCCAATTGAAAGTGCTCATTGATTGATTCTGGTGTCGACCAATTCTCGAACGTGACGAGTTCTGACTTTAGCGACGCTTTCTATACCAATTGAATTCGTGTCATTATCGATATATGTGTACCGATATTAATGATTTGTTTGGCCATATGTTAACAAATATTGGTTCAGAACTAAAATGATATAACTGATAATATTTAATATTTAAGTCTTTAGCAAAATATTATAGATCAGAATGTAATGAGCAACATTACAACGATACAAATCAAGTCCGTTTGAGTGCAATTGAAAATCAACATTTTTATTGGATTTCAGCAGTAACATGTAGATGGCATAGGCTGTTAAAGGTGCTGACTATTGCGAAGTCCGTTTACGGCTTGGAGTCCCTGCGATAAGATATTGCAGTGGCGGGCAATGTCTCAGAATGTTTCAAAACTGTGTTCAGTGGTGGTCTAGCGGTAGACAGCTTTTTTTTATGGTGTCTATTCCATTCGTCGTATAAACATCTCATCCTGGTTCATCTGTGATTGTCGTGCTATAGCTTTCCTAGCCGTTTGAGTGATGCTTATTCACGTTATTTGAGATTCAAATTTTTCATGGTTGTAAGGCAGCCTAGCGTTCCATACACACAAACACTGTAGAGCGCTCGTTGATAATAATGATTTTGAATAAAAATGTATGAAGCTTAGCGAATTTACCTCTGTTTCGTAGTCATCACGTAAGCCGAACTTTTCTTTTTTGTAAGCACTCGACCAAAAGGCTATACTACACAGGTTCAACTCTATCGGTTGTCCGTCCTGCAACCGAGGTTCTGTTTCAAGTTGCCAAACCTCGCGGTAAATTCCACTTTGTAACGCCCTAAATGCAACTGGAATTCGCCGAGATTCTCCAGGCAGAAGGCATACTGAAACGCAAAGAGAGGACATACATATACAAAACCTATTTACATTAGTAACATGTTCCATTACATGTGTAAGGTTTGAGGGACTAATCTTCTCATCCCCAAAGAAGTTGTTTCGTCGACAAAACGTATTTTTATTATAGTACCATACAGTGAATACAGAAAGTTTTTAGAACGGATAGAAAAGTATAGGGACGTTTTATTTTATACGCTTCATAGAATAAAGTAAACCAGAAACTTGTGTGTGACTTTTTGACCTCTGAAATACAAAGGGAAATCAAGTAGCATGAATTTGTAGAACCGATCGCGGCGGTGCCGCGTCAACTCCCAACAAGCATTACACTTGTCAATTTAAAAGAACACAAGCTTTTCAGTAGCTTCAATCAATACGAGATCGCTAGTCGCCAAGATATTGAGACAGATTCTGTATCAACCACTGCGATATTAAACCGCATGAACTAAACAACTCAATCACATTCAAAAGTTAATGGTCGGACGTAAATTGACTAGCAAATCTTATACAGGTTAATTTGCTTTTCAATATAGATCTGCCATCAGAACTATTTAGTGTTAGGTTAGCTTCGCATGAAATCTTGAAGATCACAACTTGTGTTCTTAATGTAATAGCGTTTTTTTCAATTTATAAATGTGCATTTTAAATAAGGCTCATGTTTCCCACATGTATAACAAGTTAGAATTGGATAATTTAACCTTAGAGTTTAGTGCTATTTCTTTCTGGTAGTAGATGTGTCCATTGTGTGAGATGTTAAGCTCGATTCTGGAATACGTGCTACAACCTCGTCAGTTTACGTCAATAAATAATTGATACAACTGACAAGACATGGAGCAATCTACAATTTAAAGCTTCGTTTTACAGTTAATAACATGCTATTTGCGTTATCTTTGTCTCACATCAGAACACTTCATTCGAAAGGAGCAAAATTTAGTCCGAATGCTGTCACACAACTAAACAGCTTGTTTATCGTAGCCCGTTAAACTGTATGAGAGATTAAGTATCATATTCTCAGTGTAGTAGAGAACGAGAAGCTCCCCACATGACTGAATCTGCATTCCGAATTCTGCTGTGGCCTTGTTCAACGACACTGAACATGCTGGGGCACGAAACATGAGGCGTATACTGTAACGATGCTTTCGATACGGAACCGAGACAAATTTTGATCCAAGGATTTAGGTTAGTTATCTGGGTTAGGCAACAGTGATTTGGAATTGTGTGTTTACGGGTGTGTATAACAATTCGCGAATGAACCTCTTCTCGAGATCGAGTTGCACAGAACAAATGACAGTATATTGAATTAAATAGAAATGCATAACTCAAGCATAAAAGAAATAGCTATTACGGCTAAATGACAAGCTGTAGAAATTTGATTCCTCCTCGTTTATATGCTGAATGCTAAGCACCCTTCATCCCAACCACTCCAAAACTTTATCCAACATTATCCAACCCACTGCACGCAGCGGTGTACTAAATCCACGAACCATCTCAAAAAACATCGCGTTCACCAGTCCCCAATTATTTTACATCGAAAGTGTAAACCATTACAAACCTCAAACAGTTGGGATATCATTGTTATCAATTATTGCTAATTGACCTGATGTGGATATAATTTCTAGACTAACTTATATATTACTAACGGCCAACTGATGATCAATATCAGTTTGATTACAACATCGTTTCGATTATCTATAGATTCGTGAGTAAAAATTTAATTTTTAGCTCATGCACATCGCCCGCTAACCGACGTGATATCACCATCTCATAGTTGAAGCCAACACGAAAAATCGCCGAGTTGTCCCGAAATAAATCTAACAGATCAACCTCTTCCTGAATTAAATAAAATTGTCCAAAATTTTCGATTTTATGTATGACGACCGTAGGACGCAACATTAAGCTGGACAGTATTACACGAAAGGGGTTATCTCACAGTTGAAGAATTCATAATGGAAGATCCAATGTTTTATCGCACAATCTATTTAATACCTCAACCCATTTAGCAGAATATTCGATTTAAAGCGTGTTAAAAAAAGCCTGGTTTATTCAAACCAGATTGGAATAAAGTATAATTACGCGGACAGTATAACTCACTAGGTTTTATATCCAAATAGAAGAAACCATGCTCTTCTCTCGATGATAGAAAGGGATTGATTTGAGGTAACCGCTGGAAAAATACAACAGATTTCAAGTTATGTGTAACTATTCATTCTTAAGGGTACGAGCAAGTATACACAAAATAGGTGCACATATTATATGAGATATATTACACACGAAACTTAAAATTATATATGTTCAATTAACATGCTGTGGAAACAGTATTTCTGGTAAAGTGCCCTATCTGGCATCGAATGTGTGACCGAATTCGTGATTCTAAAATGTCCGCGTTTATTGATTTACTCCTCAATCATTGCTCGAAAGTTTTGCTTCGTTTTCACATGGTAGGACTATTATGATCAGGATACGGAGACACAACTCAGCGCATGACCGATGGTTTGCATACCAAATTGCTGTCAAGCTGTTTTACTTACCAGGAACACACAGGCTTATGAAGATACATTTTTATGACATGCATTAATAATTGGGGGAAGTATTTGGTTCCACTTCTTTGTTCACGCAAACTGAGCGTGTATTGCGGCCAGTTGAATTATTTAACAACTTTGGATTAGCTAAGTGTAATGTAAAACTTTTTAAATGTGAATCATAGGAACCATTATTTGGAAAAACTGTTGCATTTTGAGCAAAACTTTACGCAGGCGAATCCTGATCATTCAGTTCCTAACTAACAGGATCAAACAGCACAAAACCAATTGTGGTGTGTGTGATGAACTTGTATCAAATGCGAAATTTTGTCAGGCTAAACTATTATTTCTGATTATTTAGAAACAGAGCTTCGTAACTTCTTATACCAAAAATATAACATACGATAGTGCAATGCTACCGGTAATAATCATGTTGGGTGAGGCGTCCTCAACCGTGCGACCTTGGTAATGTCCTCATCCGAACATTGCGGATGCATGCTGTGACACGTGCTAACCTTACGCTTCAATGTCCTTACCGCTTACTTCGCACACCCTTTCTGTCCTCTATATAAACACTGGCCCTGTCCAGCTCTAGCACCTGCGAACCTGTGTCCTGAGTCTCGGCTTGTTCATTTCATAACCATCCTGTGTTGTTCTGTTCTGTCTCAGTGGGCTTGGTCTCTCGTATCATCTCGTTGATCACCTGGCACAACTGTCTCTCAAGCCCACACTACATAATAAATCACGAATTCATTCTCGTGCAACATGGTAATGCATGTTCATTTGCATGCACTTCCATCACACACACATCCCACGACCGGTTTCGTGCTGTTTGCACTCAGCAGCTAGGGACAGTACGATCAGGATCCACATGCGCTTGGTCACATGCGATTTGTAATGAATGTGTTTAGAGCCGGATTAACCAGCATTGAACATGTTATTTCTACCAAATAGTCTTGTAGGCCCGGTGGATAGCTATTAATGCCATGATGAAATTCTTGGTATCAAATTTGTAAGCAAAAATGAAAAGATGAAGGCGAAACGATGCGCTACACCACTAAAAGCTTTCGTGGTCGCTCGGCTACGGATTTTTCAACATTCTTCAAAAAAATTAGGAAGATGGGTAGTTCTATCCACATGTGATCCACATAACTTGACACAGTGAACGTTTAGTAGACAAAGATTGAACGAAGTCGGACATTTCGATCAAGCTCTGAGGTTTAATTGCTTGCACATGTGCACTATGTTCATATGGGTTAACAGACTGGATGGTGCCAAGCTATAGAAGAGTGTCTCAAATCGCAACTGGATAGCGTTGAAAACCTTTCTGTTGATTAACTTTGTGTAGGATACCACTGAAATGTGAGATCGGGTTAACTGGGCATGAAAAACTGGCCTTTTTAATCACATGATTAATCCATTGATATGGTGGTCACATGTTTGAGACAAGACTGAATGTGACATAGTAAGTAGTAAAATAAGACCTTCGTAGTGAAAGAATCGTTGTAGATATTAGGCACATGATAGAAACTGCCGGAAAATCCACTATTTTAAGTGATTATCGACACCATAGTTTGAATCTTTTATTTGTTTATAATTTTACAATGGCGTACATCAAAATCACTAAAAAATCTCAGTTCAACACGATATAAATGCAAGAAAATAGATGCCTGATGGATCTGCATGATAAAAATACACATGATCAGCATATAATTGCCTTACCGACCAACGGCATTTGACAACTGTGTTTCCATTGTTCGAAATCTCCACGAATTTTGTTTGCGTCGATGTGTCATTTGTCTGTGAAAGAGTATATTGCCAAAACATCGACTCTTTACTAGTGTAAACAACGAATCTGGTATTAATGAATAAAGTTTACTTATTACAAATGCCAAACATAACCCACCGTTAAATTATAAATCATGCCTATAATTCTTGTTGATTTATCTACTGCCTGCTTTTAACTAGGGAATACGATTTGTTTACAACTAGAAGAGAATTATTAACATAATAACACCGATGAGCAATTGATTTGTTATAGTGTTGCCTCAAAAGTGTTTATTAAGCAAACGTGTGATTAAAAATAGCGATTGGTTTTACAGTTCTCAACCTTACTTTTCAAATAATTTGGAACTGACCACTTCAGATCCATTATACGTGTTTGTCAAGTTTCCAACTAATTATAACAATGATAAAAAATTCTTCATTGTATGCCGTGTAGATAAATTGGTAACAAACAGTGATCACTGCACAGATAGGCAAGCATTCAGTAATTCTTGCTATACTAATTTGCTGTGGTTGCTGAACTGTACGTTGAGATGCACGGGAATCTCGCCGCTATTTCTCATTATCATGTCTGCCAGTCTTTCAGCCCACATGCAGTTTATGGTTGCAGATAACGTTACCAGACCCCATCCTTGTGACTTAATAAATGCATATCTACTTATAGCTGTGGATTTAAACTTCGAACCTTTACTTTCGAATCTTCGCTGTTCCAAGTTACTCGTCTTACTTGTTGAGAAAGACACTTGGAAATCGTTTCTAATGTGTGGGTTACCATAGACTTCAGATATGGTTATATTGCAGATCTAAAATTTCTTCTACGACCATATTAGTCAAACTGTTCTCATAAACAAACGAACCTCGAACATAATATTTAACCGCAAACAACTTGTTGACTTCACTTGTGTGCTGGTCCACTCGATACTTTGACCTTGAATACATAAGGACGGTCGAAAACTGTCAAGGTTGTCCTCGGTCATTGCATCTGCGGAAACCGAGTTAATTTCAAGCATCTCATTTGCCGTCCCATTATTTCGATTCCTAGTATAACAGAGAATACACAACCGATTTTAAAATGTTACATTGAAAGCTCAATTGGCGAATGGAGCGATATACGACAATTTCAGAATGATTCTCATGTTTGGAACACGAAAGTGTATAAAATTTGAAAGCTTGTGTCTAGCAAGATTCTTAGTCGCGAGAATGAAGTATATCACGGAATTTCAAGTGAACTTTTGAAGAAACAGTCTTCAAAATCACGGTGAATCTTGTCATTTCAAAATGCGTCAATTATTACTTAAACTCATCCGGAAATGATAAAATTTTGTGATGAGTTGGCTCTTGTTGATACACAATAGAACACGGGTCATTAGAAACTACCATGAAACGTTTAATCATTGTTGATAAAATTGCAGTGAAAAGAATCTGTTTGTGAGAACACCTTGAAGTCTCACAGATGCTATTACATTCCGTAATCATGAACAAGATTATGTTGGTCGCACGCACCAAACACTTGACTACCTAAATTATGAAACGACAAAATTTTAAATAGCTAGATAATGCGGGATCCATAAAGCCACGAAACTTTCAGAAGCTTGAGCACAGTCACATTGGTATGGGGTAACTAAACCTCGAATAAGTTACGCGTTCAATCACGTATCATGAACGATTAGAGCAACATCGATACGACAAATTCTATGCGGCTTTAACTGTCATACATCTTTAATTACTTTACTTTTGTGCGGCTAGAACCATGAGTGAATTAAACGGCTTCATTAAAGTCTGGAATCACGCCAGCTCACGCGCGGCGATAGGAGGCGAGATCGTTGCAGATCTTAATCCAGTCACGTTCTCACCTACGAACGCCGTAGAAGTTGCACACTCCTAGGGCGCCTATATCCTGATTCACAGTCGACATCCAGGCTTTCACTTGACCACCTTTTTGCCGACTCCAAGCAAGAATGGATTTGTGGTCGAGGAAGATTTTCGTGAGCGCTGAGTCTATCTTTCCTAGGACGCGGCCTAACCAGTGTAATCTTTTCCGTTGGATGTGAACGGAAAGCGGAGGTAATCCGTTGCATCGCGTTCGAACGGCAGCGTTAGATACACGTTCAGTATATCGGATGCCCAAGATTAATTTAAGTCAAAATGACCTAACAATCCAGAAGATAGTACATCCTGTGACCTCAGCGGCCTCGTCTCGCATCAATCAAGCAGAACAGGTTGGATCGGTGGTTGATAAACACGTATTTTAGTTTTAAGGCTGATCCTGGGCCTCCGCCAAAAGGGAGTCTTTCAACTGCGCGCACGATCAACTTTTAACTTCACTTCATTTTCGCCTGATCAATGGGCAAGATACTTAAACCGAGGTATTTGAAGACTGAAACATTCTCGATCTTACAGCCTTGGACGTTCAATTGCTGGGTGCCTTGTGCAATGGCTTTTGCTACGGTTATCTGAAGGCCGTTATGTCAATAAGCTTTCCACTCCACTCAACTTGACAACATACAAGAATAATCATGCAATCCTAGTAGCCATTGAACACAATTTTAGAAATATAACTTAGAATGAGCCTGCTGCGGAGTGTGATCTTTCAATCCTCAATCACGATGGCGGGTCGTTCAATATATCACCTGCTTAGACGTCAGGGCCTTTATCTGCTTGAGACAAGTCAGAATGTGACCACTCGTACAACGAGCCATTTAGAGTTAGGGATGGCAAACAGAACTACGCTAGCAAAACGATGAGTTTTATTTCACGCTACGTGGTCTAACCAACGAGGTCTATGGACTTTAACTTGTTTTTCCATATATACGTCGCTACCGAAGATTCTAGTATGAAAAGTACTGTTTCATGTCAGATAGTGCCAACACACTCGAGCGATAGTCCAGAGAATGTTACTTTTTGAAGATCAGCGCTGGCTCGTATCCTTCTTCTTAGAGTCCATGTTTTACACCCGTACAGTCAGACTGCGCGTAGATTCTGGGCATCATTTATCATCTACATTTTGTCATAAATTTTATACCAACGAAAGACATTTCTAAACGTGTGTGCTAAACGATTGATTCAATACTTTTTATATATTTAACTCTTAAATAATGGAGAATTTAGTGTGCTGTCCTGATTAATTTCAATTGAATCCTGAAAGCATAATCTGAACAATTGTAATGTCTGATATGATGAAATGCGATTTATGTGAGAATCTACTTTCTATCATAGTAGTTACATTTTTTGTCCATAAGGCGCAGAATAGTTTATGTTATACGCCAAAATAATAAGGACAAAGCATAAATGACTAACCCTTCATTTTGCATCGCTCGTCCGATTAATTCCAATTCGTTCATGTCCGGAACAGCAGGGAACAATTCTTTCATAATTGGAGCAAGTGCTTGTCTTCGAGCTTCAGTATACGTACACTGTCAATATAAACGGTTTCGTCTTGATCAAAGCCTACCTGGCGCCTCGGTTTTCGCGCTTTCGTTGAGCACTTCAAGCCTAAAGCAACAAAAATTATCGAATTCGAAAATAATTGTATTTGAACAAACTTCAAACAGATTTTTTCTAATGAAAAATGCTGAGAAATAAATCTAGAAATGAAATCTCTTTTTGACGGATTACCTGTCACGATAGACGATATTTTTATCATTCATCATCATCAGCAGCAACAGAAGCAACAACAACAGAGACAGTATCACACAGGTAGCATGTACCGAGTACTTAACTGCCATACAATAATGAAGAAAGGGAAATCATAAAATATGTGAAAGGGTTGGACTTAAATAGCTACAGATTCTATAGAAAATTAGGCACAAACAAACTGGGATAATGTGTCTACACCTCGAGTTTTGTGAACGAGTAGAACAACAACAGCATAACAGTTTCTTTGCGGCTTTGACTGTCATGCATCATAAACTCTTTCACTAGTCACTCCCTCGAAAAACTACAATGGTATGCAAACATTCCAAGAAGATGCTAAGTGCAAGAGCTCCACTGAACTCGTTTTCGAACATAACCGGAAGCGTTACAAACTACTGCGATGCGTGATCGCCGGGACATTAGCCAGGATGATATTCTGCATCGACTTTGGATAGGTTGCCAGAAAGGGCTTTATAGCTGCCAATTTCATGCGACGGTTTGGTCACCATGAGATTTACGCCAATCGGGATGTGACGTCACAAAAAACTTCGGTTTCGGAAGTCTGTTTTCCGGCATCTGCAAAATCATGACCCAACTAGCGTAACCTATGCAGGTTGATCTGCTTCTCTATATCAACATTACTACCGGAGAGCCTATATACGATATCGTTTACGCGCATGCGACTTTAGCAGCTCACTTCCGAAATGCAGAGGGGACTGACTCTTAAATACTTGGAGACGCCAAATCTACTCATTTCTCAAGGTTCATGGTTCGCACCCATAGAGTAGTACAGCCGGAACTGTCGCTTTGTTGAGTCGACTTTATAGTAATATAGACAGTCATTCCCGACTCCAGCTATGACCTACGTTGCAAAATGCTACTGTGGCCTAAAAAACGTGCCTAGACCTCGTCATCTAATGATGCAGAATTGTTGATTGTATAACCAAGTAAAGACAGAAATCGAGCAATCCATAAAATCGCCGTAATTGTGAATAAGTTAAACGAATATTTTTTCATAAAAACGGATGGCACCTACCTTTTTCTTCTCGAACACTTTTGGGACAGCTGATATACGTGAGTGGGGCATAAATGCCACGCTCGGATTTCGTCAATGTGTTGCTGAAACATATGAAATTTATGAAGCATCATCATGAAGAGAAATTTTAACAAACACCGATTTTATACTTTTATACAACCCCGTAAACACTTCGTGAATAAGTAAGAGATAAAAGTATGAGGTGCTCAATGGACCGGCCGAAGACTATTGGCAGATGTGGAAGTTTTCAAAACGACATACAACAATATCAGCATGAAAAAATCAAGCGTGTTTCGCCAATCTACATGGTGAAAATTGTATCGTGCCCGTGAACGATTATTTACCCCAAGAGAATGAGGAAACACGAATCTGATATAATTCACCATAACAATTCCGAATCGCATAAGCTCGCATCAAACGGGTTGAGTTGTTCTATCTATAACCGGTTCACTTGTATGCAGCTTCATCTGCTGTTGTGAACAAAACCGCATTCGAAAGACCTTGCTTTGCTAAATGTTTATTGTAGCACGCCGTTGAAAATCGAATAACTGTCTCGAAACTGCTTCAATGTTAGCTGAATAAGTTTCCATTCTAATGTTCCATTCTCAACGATAATCAATTATTAGTTATATATTAGTCCACAACCGATATATAACAATAATAACAACACAGAAACAAAGCGTGTGTTCAAAGGATCGACGCTCATGAAGCGGTAAGATAAACTATGACTAAATGTCAGGATTGCAAATCAGTGTTCGTGAAAGACTACAGGTTAATTTTTGCCAAATTTTTAATATTATTTTCAGCTCAGTAGTAGGCAGGTGTTCCGCTCCTCTAACAGCGTCATTGATTCCACATAATCGAGTAAAATGAAATACCGTATGTAATTTATAATCTTCCATCAAGCGAAAGATCAACTTGACACAACCAACTAAAATTCTAGATTTACCATCCTGTTAAAAAATTAACTAATCAATCTGAAAAGCATGGCAGAGGTAGCGTTACAGAGGTTTAAAATGCGTAGCGAGAAGGGCCAATCATGAGCCTTTGGGTAATATGCTGAAATCGCCCACAGTCATATCGCAAGAGAAGGAAACGCTGAAAAGACCAGCGACAACAACCCCAAACACACAATAATTCGGGCTTCCAAAGAATTGAATACTTATGGTCAGTGTGGCACACTGTATAAAAACGGGAGCAGCCAAAGAACTCAGCATCCGTTGAACGATAACAATTTGTAAAGGTCGTTCGTACGAAATCAACGTGGGCTCGAAAAGAACTGGGTGGCATAAAATCGCTACACAAATCAGAGGGAAATGTAAAATGCTGCAGCTTGGAAAATCTTTGCCACACACGTTTCAACTTGGCAAGAAATATCTCGTCTGGATCACCGCAGAAAAAGATATCGGTATCTGCGTTTCGTTTATTCATAAGCCTAGATATAATTGCCGGACAGTGTACAATAAAGCACGTAGTATCCTGAGTTTTTAAAAAAGGATATTCATGATTTTCACGCCCGAAAACTTATCCTGGCTAATTAATATGTATGTACGTCCGGCTATGGAATATTTCATCCAAGCCTTGGCACCATTGTTGAGGAAGGATATCGAACTACTTGTCAGGATTTATCATCGTGCGACAAAGTTGGTCTCCCGTTACAGAAATTTGCCTTTCAAGTGCGAATGTTAAAATAAATCTCTACGATTTTACCCACCGACAGATACGAAGTGACCTCCTGTTGGCATTCAAAATCTTGCATACTTAAAACTATCCCCTAAAACACTTGCAAAAACCCAATGGCCATACTCGAACACGAAAACATCCAAAGTGTTTAAGCATTCTGCATTCTCGATAGGATATTCGTCAAAATTTTTCTCGGTATGAATTTGGAACATTTTGTGTGAATTAATCGTACGCTCGCAATCTGATGCGGTTTTCGCTTGTAAACTCGATGAGTATATGACGAACGATGCGGTATGCGACTGTCCCTATTTATTTTTGTACGATTTTATATTTTTACCTCGTCATCCTATGGTTATTGCTAAGCTTACTACTTTTTATACCATAAAAATGTCTGAGTTCTGAAGTGACAACCGGCATATATAGGGTGAGGATTTGGTTGCATCTACGAGAATTTTCTTTAAAAAAATAGGCGTGTCGTTAGCATAAAACACTTGACTATTTGGTGTATTCTTGTCTTGTAAAACTGACGTTTCAGGCTCGATGCTTGGTTCTGAAGGAATGATTTGTGAAGCGGTAGAAGGCTGCATAGTCCAACTTTGGATCTTGCGTCAACATTGCTTGTGTCGACAACGTAATCGGCGTTAGGACCGCGTAACCTCGAGTGACCTTACTTAATTATTCCCCACAGACTGTTGATTAAAAACCTGAGACCAATCATACCATTCGGACCTAGTGAAAAATATGCACAATTTTACTTTGATTTTCTTTGCGTGGGTTCAAACCTGAGCCTATTTTGTGGAATGATTGTTGCTTTTACGATTGCCATCCAGCAGCTCGAAGTTTCGCCTAATACTTATTGCGTTTGTAATAACCAGTTTGAGTGAATTCACTACACGCCAATAACAGAGAATACCGCTGGATCTTAGCTTTCTTCAAAATTCCTGAGTTCAAGTTTGACAATCTTCCAGAATTTGTGGCTATTTTATTCTATAGTCTGTTATACTCAACAATAATTACTTGAAATCTAGATAATCAACTAACAAATTTTCAAAAAATATAAAATTTTGATTCCAGTGAAAGACAATCTGCTTTTAGATTGTGTGTCTGTGCTCAGTCAGTGTCTACAAATGTATATGTTGTTCCATCGTCGCTCTTATTTGCATCCGCACATGTTCATTTCGTGATAAATTGTGAATAAGGCTTGGGATGCCAACATTGCTGCACAGTGAATTCGAGGTGTGGTTTTTTCTACCACTGATGTCCGGTCCCAGATATTTTGTACTGTCCTTTAAAATTGTCGAATGAGTTTGCTGGTGATATCAGCTCATTAATTTTTGGAACATTATAAACAATTAATAGATATTGATTAGACAAGGAGCGCTTGTATGACACGAGTTTTAGATGTTCATTTATTACGTGCTGGCACTATCCCAACATAATGAGTGCAAAAATAGTAAATCATCGTGAGGTGTTTAAATGTAGTGAGATTGAATGCAACATTTAGCTGTTAAATGAATTCATAGTTCTAATTACACAACAGGCAGAAAATATGTATGCTTTTCAGTTGGATTCGAAATTTACCAGTTAAAATGTGTTTTCTATACACACATTTCACGATAGAAATATATTTTTTGACTTTCAAGTGCGAGAGGAGGTGTTTAAACAGGACCGAACTACGGAAGAATATAAAGAATATTGAAAAAAATAAATAGGAAACAGTTAAAAAGACAAAATAATAATTTCGTCATTACTCAACAGATAAAACCTAGCTTAGTCAAAATGGTGTGGAAGACAATGCATTGATCAAATGCATTTTATACAAATGTCTTGAAAAGTGACATTTTATGTTGTTAAAACGTTTAAAATGGCAGATTTTGTATGCAAGAGGCTACTTTTTCAGCCTCGTTAGTCTCATCAAACACAAACGCAACGGTTACGCGTTGTGATTCAGGGAAACTGAGAATTTATTTTGATACAAGGGAAACAAATTTTTAATCAATTAGCCTATGTTTGCTGTGTTTATTTTCAGGAGCTTATTAGCGAGACAATGGATATCCAAATTTTCGTAGCAAGTGCGGTAAAGTATATACAATGCACTGAATCTATTCAACAAAATTGAATATGAAGACCAAGGGTTTCTCTCCAGATTGAATTGTAGAAAGACCTTACCTCAGAGCCTACATCATGAGATGACCACAATACATATTGTTGTGTCATGTATGGCTTTACATTCCCCCATAATCTCACTAACACACACGACTACACGAAGTAGTAATTGATGCAGTGAGCGTTAGAATTTAGCGCTGATGATCTTGGTTATGGACATTAAAAAGCAACATGTTTTACGGTGAGATCTACAGCTCATAACAGCCGAAAAATTGGAATAAAATTCCCTAAAGTTTTGGAGAATATACTACTTATGAGTGACCTAAAAGGTTCTCAGGATTAACATAAATGTCCTCGCAATTCACTCAAATTTATGTGTTTTCGAATCGATTAATATGCTCGAATAACAAAGCAAAATGTATGGAAAAGAACACGAAAATGATCAAATGTGGAATCATGGCATATTCTTGCTTCGAGTCCCGATTCGGCTATGATTTTCTAATGTTATCATGTCTCGGGTGAGGTAATCGTGATCAATAAACCGGGTGCTTGCAGTGCAAAATGCATATTCGTAAAACGACACCATAAAGAAGCGAATCGGTGCCCTTGATGTAAAATAAATACCGATCGACGATGAAAGCTGACTGCAATGAAACAGTAAAACATTTGGCTGGGTCTACTGGATGGGAAACCTATCATGTGTTGAATTGAAGCAAGTTGTGCGAGATAATGTTCACTGTGATTTGCATCGTGTTTACTTCAAAGGCCTTTTATTCGTGTCCACGTGTGTGCAAAAAGACAAATGTAATGTACTCAGGTGAGGTGACGTGAAATGTGTCTTTGTATAACTAACTTTCTCTTGACGGTTTTCATGCTGTCGGGAATATGTAGGTTGTGAATTATGAATTTGATAATATGAAAAAACGAGCATATGTCCAAATCCTGAAATAATTTGTACCTTGGGGTTGCGAATTGTTAGAGTGAAAAAATGCGATAAAAATCCATACTAATGTAATGAATCCATTTAGTTTAGTTCAGGTATACTCTAAAACGTTTTCGCCAATGATTCTGAAGGGGTTAGTGGTGAATGATCACAATGAAAATAGTTAGCTCCTCAAGCTAGTGCTATCATGCAAACTCACAATGTGACTTCCGCAACCAATATGGTTTTTGAATTTATATATTGACTTACCATAGGTCTGTGGAGCCTTGCTTTTTTCTATAGTCCACCGTCCGCCAAAATTCACTTTTATACCGATCTGGAAATAAACCGGGATTTTAGCGTGGAAAATTCATTCGGTATACTTGTGACTAATCATGAGTACGAAGTCGTTGGGAATATTGACAAATTTGATCACGACAGTCCATAATGGAATAACTTCACTCGAGGTTTGCTCTTACTGGAGCTCATCACCAGTGCATATCCGTTTACTTGGGTAGAACGCAATCCCCTGACTACCACCAGTGCAGTCTCACAACATATGGCCTGAACTACCGTCCACCGTTTGACCGATCGTAATTAAGCGTTCATGAATCATTCTCGAGACTGGCAAATGTGAGCATTTTTTGTCTGCCCGACCAGTCGTGAAGCAGCATGCATGATCCATGGTAGACACAAACATAACCCGACATCTTTGAAAGCGCGTTATGTATAACAAGAATCAATCATTCTCACAATAATAGGGCACTTACATCCATGTCCAGGTTGTATCAGAGGCAGAACTCGCGCAATTTTCTCGTGTTCTAGTTTATTTGCATAATAATTTTCGCCAGAGTTTATTGCCAACTCGCTAGGGCTGCGACGGAAGTAGGCTGTAATTTTCAATTCACAGAGTATGTTTTACCTTTACGTTTTGCAATTACATTAGAAAATGAAATAGTCAAAATAATTTTTTGAAAGAACAAAAAATTTATTTCGCGGTTGTAATAATATTGCAATTACCCGAAATAAATGTGAATTATTCTTATAGTTCAAAGTTTACTCCATGAGCGCTCTAACTGTTGTTAAGAGGTGCGTTCTTCGGCTATAGACTGGAATCCAGCCAGTTTACTCACGTTGGAACTGTAAAGCAGTTGGCGTCATGAATAATAGTGTGTATATTAAAATATCAAACGCAAGGCCTAGTTTGTGTCAGATCGTTTTATTTGCTTTACCAGGAGTGCTCAATTTGTACAACATAATATAGGAGGTCATTGACTCATTTTATAAAACTGTCGGGATTTGTGTTTAACTAATCAATTGATGGTTTTGAAAGAAATCACGAATGAGACTGGCAGAATCCAACCAATTATTCACATAAAAAACTCAATCTACACGCAAAAGATTTTAAACGTTGAGGATTAAAAAAATCTCTGTATTCACAGTTTCACATCGCAGACACCACAACAGGCCTGCTACGAGTAACGTTAGTCTAGCACTGACCAAAGAATTAAGTTTCTAGTCTGTTCTAGTCTGTTAAGTTATATCGGTACAAAACTAGACGACAATTCTACCTGTGTTCCCAAAAGGAAATCAAGAACATTTTGCTTCAAACTTCGAAGCCGCACTCGGAAGTGGATAGCCATGCGAAATTCCGCATGGGCTGCACATAAAATAACACGAACAGACGCATCTTGGGAACACTTTCGTAGTTTTCGTAACAAGGTGACGTCCTTAATTCGAGAAGACAAGCAATATCAACATTTTAAGCTGATCGACCAGATGGAACGACATCCTAAGTTGCTGTACACCATCGTAAACACCGCGACCAAGGTTAAACCAGGTGTATTTCCTATCCAGACAGAGAACGGACTGACTGATAATGTCAAGGATACAGCTGATGGCCTAATATCATTTTATGCGCAAGTATTTTGTCCAAAGAACGTGTCAACGCTGACGTCTTTGCCGCACCCACTAAAAGTCGAATGCCTTAGCAACATCGAGGTAAATCCTACGGTTGTGCGAAAACATTTACGCGGACTGAACGTTCGCAAATCACCAGGAGAGGATGGAATAACACCCGCTGTTCTGAAGTCATGCGAGCTGGAGCTTTGTGGCCCACTAAGTGGTCTATTCAGGCACTCATTGAATACGGGAACCGTACCAACTCAATGGAAAACCGGTGTTATCACACCAATCTACAAAGGGGGGCAGTCGTTCTGATTCGGCGAATTACCGCCCCGTGACGCTTCTTTCAGCGGTTTCTAAAATTTTGGAACGCCTGGTGTGTGAACGACTTGTTGAACATCTCGAGAACCATCAGCTAATAACTTTCACACAACACGGATTTAGGAAAACATATTCATGCCTGTCTAAATTGCTCACGACTCTAAATGACTGGACGCAAGCACTAGACCAAGGGGGTTCCGTTCATGCCGGTTACTTAGATATATCTAAAGCATTCGACAGAGTGAATCACTCCTTACTGCTTCAGAAGCTGCAGAATGTTGGCGTCATCGGAAACCTACTAACATGGTTCACAAGTTACCTGTCTGGACGCAAAGTAAAGGTCAGAATAGATGGTGAAACTTCTCGAACAATTGAAGCCACGAGCGGAGTCCCTCAGGGTTCGGTTCTCGGTCCGATACTGTTTCTCATATTTATAAACGATCTACCGAACTTACTAGCATGTAAGTTTGTTTTATTCGCAGATGATGTAAAAATCTGGACGAAGGTCAACTCTATCGAGGACTGTCAAGTTCTGCAAGGAGATTTGAATAAGCTGCACCAGTGGTCAATCCAAAACAAATTGCCATTTAATTTCCGCAAGTGCAAAATGTTGCAAGTCGGAAAACCCTTTCCCTTTACCTACACACTTGGCAGCCACCCGCTTGAATGGAGTACATCACAAAAAGATCTCGGAATCTTGGTGTCTGGCACTTTGAAGAACAGCCTACAGTGCGAAGCCGTCTACAAGCGTGCGTGCAGCTTGCTAGGTTTACTGAAACGCATTTTCGGACGTTTCCCACCACACTCACTCGTGAAATTACTACACACTTACATACATCCTGTCGTTGACTACGCTGTACAAGCTTGGACGCCATGGATGGAAAAAAACATCTCGCTCCTCGAACGAATTTATCACAAGGCAACCAAAATGGTTATCGGATTGAATAATTTACCCTTTGAGCAGCGACTGACCAGACTTGGACTGTGCACCCTCGAGCGCAGGCGTATCCTACACGACCTCACTCTGACATATCGAATCATCTATGCGAAATCCCACCCTCTCAAACACCTCTTCAAGTTTGGTTCGGTTGTCCCCACATGCAGCCACCCTTTGACCCTTCAAATCCCACACTCACGATTGAATTGTCGTCGTCACTTCTTCGCTGTTCGTGTATGCTTCTTGTGGAATAGCTTGCCGACAGATATTGTTACCTCAGCGAACGAGCACATCTTTAAACAAAGGTTACGAAACCTTATGTTGAGAATCACTGCGTTGGCCTCTACATATTGAAGTCTATATTGTTTTAACGCACGGAACTACCGTCCATCCAAAGATTCTTTTCCCTCAGTCTGTGTCGCCATTGAGGAATATTTTTGCTCCACCTATGAAGAACACTGATATGATCATAAAAGTAACGATTTTTTTTAATTTTTTTACGTATATCCTATGGTACTGTACAGCAATTTGCTTTTTTTAACCATAAATCTTGAATCTTGAATCTTTCAATTGTATTGAAACCGAAATGGTAAAAAAGCTCATATTTTGGACTAACTGTTTGATAAGGATCCGATGTAATATCATATATAGCTAGACAAACAAAATATACACGTATGCATGCTGCCTAACGGAAGGAATTTAACAAATAACTTATACTTGCTAGCTTCACTTTCGCTCAAAACACATAAATACCTTCTTCATCATAAGCCATTTGACTGCATCTGTAAAACCTTTCACTGATGAATAAACACAATTTTCATATCTGGTACGATTAAAGATAGCAATTATTCAACGGTATTCGATCCACAGTGCTCAGATATTGTACAAGCCAGCAATGCTTATTGAATCTACGGAGCTCGCATAATACAAGAGCTCACACATTTACTCTAACTCTCCCTCACTCTAGACTCAACTGCAGACGACATTTTTTTGCCGTGCGAGTTTGTTTTACTTGGAACAATCTGCCAGATTATGTTGTAAACTCACCAAATCAGCAAAATTTCAAGAGAAGTCTTGATGCCTTTTTGACCCTAAACCCATGCATCGAAGAAAACTATACATTTTAACACCATGCATCCACATTTGTTATCACAGCAATCGAAAAAAATTTCTGCCCTTTGGATTTTTAATTGATTCTTGAACTGCTCAGTAAGCAAGCTAATCCCATTTTTGCTTGTTGTATAATTCGTTGTTGCCATATTATTCTGTGGTGTTTTGTAAAGCTATATGCTTTTTAGACCATTAAAAATGAATTGAATTGAATTGAATTGAAGCCAGCAATGGCCAAAAAGATCAGCGATTCTCAATAACACGTAGTTAGTGTGGTCGTGGACACAATATTTTGTCAAATATAATTCTGCATGATAGCCTTCTGAGCCTTATCTACAATGAATGCTCATCCGAGAGACAGAGGCTTACGAAAATTCTATGTAGATCAGAAACGTGTCTCTTCCTTTGAGATTTTGTATTTTGGGCTAGTATGATTGTGTAGTCAAGGTAGATATTATTGCATTACGAATATTGACATTGTGCCAATATTGATGATTTATGAGACGGGGCACGCTCATGAAAGGCAGTTATCAGTGAGTCAGTCACCACTAACTAATCAAAATGACATTACGTGTTTTGAGGATCACAAAACTGGTCGTGGGTTAACTTCTTTTACATGAGTTTGGACTCTTCTTGTTGAACAGGTTGGTTGTACAATCCTTATCCAACAATAACATACTAGCGCAACTTGTTCACCATTCTTACACTGTTTCAAGCGCATGAGGATCCTGATAGTACTGTCCATACTTGACGAAAGCAAACATCACAAATTCAGTTATGAAGTGTCTGAGATTGAAATGCAAATACGGATTTTAGTTGAACGTTGCCAAGCATATTTTTTATAATTCTGTGGCAAAAATCGTTATTGAAATAATTATGAAAAATTATTATTCTGATACATTTCAAAAATAAATACTAATGAACTAACTAACTAATTAACTCAGAACGTAGGGAATGAGAATGATATTTACTACCTAGCAAACACGGCGCCCACAAATATTAGTGAAAGCCGATACGATGTTTTTAATCGTTTTGGGAAGGGTTTGAGCTTCTGTAAAACTGTGTGTAGTGGGAATAGTATGATAGTTCCTTTCCGCTCTGTTATGCTATCATTGAGATTTCAGCAGAACATGAAGATTTATGAACCCCATCAATGTGAGTATTTCACTGATCGCAAACTACGGAAACGTTTATTCCGAAGCTACTCGTGTATTCGCCTAAATGCCAGTGGGTTGTCCCAATGAACTTCTCTGCTGAAGATAATGTGAATATATCGATTATCTAGCATTGAAAATTTTTTTCAAATATTTTCCAGTCACATTAAAAGCTTTGAATGCTTTGACTTATTCAATGTTATTGACTGTTTGAATTCAATTACCTCATTACTAATCAGACATGTTATTAAACGTATTTCAAATAACTTTTTCGTTGCTGCAACTCAACTTATCACGCAGCAATTAATCATAGGGATGGTGATGACTATATCACTAGAATTAAACAGTACAGAATACACGCCTCAATCAAACGTTCAGAGTTTGTACTACCGCTTTTAGACTTGTGACTAGTTTCGATACAACTGTCCGGTCCAGTATGGTGAAAATGGGCGCAAACTACAAAAATCGTCATTTGCATGCATTTCTATCACACACACCCACACCAAGACCGGTTTCGTGTTGTTGGCACTCATCAAGTTGGAACAGTACAATCAGAAAGAATACAAATGCGACTACGTTAAAACTCGGATCTCTCGATTGATAACACAAAAGTACCGTGCTTAAAAATATCTGTGAATATTAGTAAACATTACCAGACAGGTATGACTGTTCCCGTTTTCGTTCCGCTAGTACACTTTCCCATTTGCGAAGCGCCTTCGCACCGCGGTTATAACTCTTCAATCTGGACATCTGTGCAGAGTAACTGGAGGCGGAATCTCGTGAATTGCTAGTCGACATGTTATACGACCCGGTACCCATGATGCTACGTACAGACATTTGCGAATCATTTGTGTCCTCATCTTGCTACAAAAGTGATTATTGGAGAATGCGATAGAAAATATACATGAGGAAATATTTGGAAAAATTGTGCTAAATAATGAATTGATCGATCACACTATACTCATTCATCATCATCATCACACACAGCATTACACCGGTACCGCGTACCGAATGCTTAACTGCCACACAACCATGAAAAAGTGAAATCCTAAAAGATGGAGAAGGGTAGGACTTAAATATCTACGGATTCTATAGTAGAGTAAGCACAAACAAACTGGGTAAAGGTGCCTTCACCTGGAATGAAACATGCATTCAAACAAGTTTCGTGAACGAGTAGAGCGACATGAGCATGGCAGCTTCCTTGCGGCTTTTACTATCATGCATCATAAAAGCTTTTCTCG
The DNA here is from genome assembly GCA_013407085.1 of Atriophallophorus winterbourni. Classification (NCBI taxonomy): domain Eukaryota; kingdom Metazoa; phylum Platyhelminthes; class Trematoda; order Plagiorchiida; family Microphallidae; genus Atriophallophorus; species Atriophallophorus winterbourni. Next base: position 12,006 of record JACCGJ010025709.1, on the reverse strand, counting down.
TCACTCCGCTTGATAACATACAAGGTTAAGCAAACACTCCAAGAAGATACTTAGTGCAAGAGCGCCATTGATCATGGTTTCGTGTATCAAAACATTGCAATGGCCCAACAACGTAATTATAACTTAAAGCATACCAATGCCTTTATGCAGCTAAAATCCTCAAACATGTATGAAATTATTCGCTGAATTTCTGTAAAAACAAATTCCACGACATAAAGCGCAAGATTTACGCAGGCCTATCATTATTCTTGTCGAATAATATCGCATTAAATGAATAAAGAAACGTTTCAACTTTGTAAAATCCCTAATAAATCAGTACTATTTGGGTCAAAATAAACATATATTTACTGAATTTGAAATTTTCTCTATCCGACTGATGAAAAACGTTTACTGTTTATGATGAGTAAGTGCGAGGGGAGGTGAACACTCAGAGAACTAAGCAATGTAATGTTTACTAAAAATTCGATCATTAAAATCAATTATGGCACTTATATCTTTGATTGCCCAAATCCTAGAAGGTAGTTTATATATTCTGGAACAAGAAAACGTTTTTTATATCTGTAATCGTCTTTCATTTCATTTTGAGTCACCAAATAATATGCACTTGCTAACGAAAAAAAATACATTTTGATCATCTAAATGTTTGGTGCGCTTTTGGAACTTAAGTATCTTGGTCTGCGAACCTGATTCATCATCATTATCATTATCATCATTATCATCATCATCATCATCATCATCATCATCATGATCATCATCATCATCATCATCATCATCATCATCATCATCATGATCATCATCATCATCATTATCATCATGATCATCATGATCATCATGATCATCATCATTATCAGAGACAGCATTACACCGGTAGCATGTACAGAATGCTTAACTGCCATACAACCATGAAAAAGCAAAATCCTAAATGATATGGCAGAGTGGGAATTAAATAGCTACGGATTCTATAAAAGAGTAAGCACAACTAAACTATGATGAGGTATTAAATCTCGAATGGAACATGCATTCAATCAAGTTTCCTGAACGAGTAGATTGACATCAGCATGACATCTTCCTTGTGGGTTTCACTGTAATGCATTATAACAAGCTTTCCTCGTCACTCTACTGGACAACACACAGGGTTGAGCAAACATTCCAAGAAGATTCTTAGTACATGACCGCCAGTGAACATGGTTTTGGATATATCCTGATATGTAACTAATCATTGCGATAAATGATTACAGGGACCCCAGCCAAAGAAACTTTGCAAAAGTTACTAGTCAGAGTATTTAGCTGAATATGCCAATCGGAAAGTGGCGTCGAAAAAAGAATCGGTTAGAAAAGTCGGTGGTCCGGCATCTGAAAACGTGACCCAGCCAGTGTAACATGCTGCTTGATCTGCTTCCCTATATCAACATTACTAGCGAAGAACTTATTTTGGAAAACATCGTTGCGTATGCGATTTCGGCAGCTTACTCCTAGAATGCTGCGGAAACATCGGATTTCATATAATTTTGAGTACCAAATACAATCCTTTTTGACGTCAGAGGTGATCTAGGTTGCGAAATGCGAAATGCGAAATGCGTGCCGAGACCTCCTCATCCAACGAGGCAGAATTATTGATACCACTACCGAGATACGTAAAACGATCTACCATTTCAAGCGACTGATTGTCAAGTAATAAAGTGCTCTTTGGTAAATCCATTCAATTCAATTCATTTCCATTTCAATGGTCTAAAAACCATATATCTTTACAAAAGTCACATAACAAGATGGGAACTACGAGTAATATAACAAGCAAAAACGAGATTTGGTTGCTTACTGAGCAGTTCAAGAATCAGGTAATAATCCAAAGGGCAGAAATTGTTTTCGATTTGTGGGATGACAAATGTAGATGCATAAGGTCAAGATGTATAGTTTTCTTCAATGCACAGGTTAAGGGTCAATAAGGCATCGAGACTTCTCTTGAAAATCTATTGATTTGGTTAGTTTACATCATAATCGAGTAGATTGTTCCAAGTAAAACAAAATCGTGCGGCAAAAATGTTGTCTATAGTTGAGTCTCGAGTGAGGGACAGTTAGAATAAATATGTGAGCTCTTGTCTTATGCGAGCCCTGTAGATTAAATGAGCCTTGTAAAGGGTGATTTGCGGTATTCAAAATATTGTAAACCAAAATCAAATCATCTTAGAGATGACCATGTTGATAATAGAATAAATTCAGGGTTTTGATTCATTCATTGGATGGTTTCCGGCTGGGTCCGGTGACAAGTTTTGTAGCTCAAGGGTGTATTCTCTGCAAAGTCACAACATATTTTGGAGCAGTTCACATTCTTACAACGTATTTATCCTCGACCACACTTCTATAACTTTCGAAAACAGTACGATCTTACATTTGATTTGAGCTGGTATGTCATTGGCATAAAGTGCGAAGAGGATTGGTCCGAGGAGGGATCCCTGAGGCACTCCACATGTCACGGCTAGCAACCTCGAGAAAGCACCGTCTACAGAGACTTGAACAAGCCTAAAAGTCGAATAATTTTCTAATCCAGGCTAAGTCTGCCAGTGATAACACAACGATCCAGTTTCGACAATAGAATACTGTCATTAATGCGGTCCAATACTCCAAACATATCGAGACAACATACATGGATGCTATCCCAAACAGCTACTACTGTAGTCCAATCGTCAAATATAAGAAAAAGGTTAGTGAGGCAGTCGTATCTCTTTCTAAAACCGTGTCACGCTTCCGAAATTGCTTATTATCTTCAAGGTATTTGCTCACTTTGCTCGTCACGATCATTTCAAGCACCTTGAAGACTGCGGATAACAGGGTAACAGGCTTATATGCACCACAACTCTTAAAATCGGAGAAATTATACCGAAATTCCATTCCGTCGGTTTGACACTTTTGGACAGCGATTCGCAAAATAACCGAGTCAGAGATCCTCATAGAAATTGTGCACAATGCTTGAGTATATTGGGGGTAATTTTATCATAGACCAGCTGATTTTCTGGGAGTCAACGATAGTAGAGTTCCCAGCACCTCTTCATTGATAATGTCTATTGTGTCCAATGGTACTGGATGGGTTACGCCTGGCTCCATTTGCATATCAACGCTTTTCGTCGAAAAAAACACTGTCGCATAATAATTTAAGTGAACATCCGCGGTGTCAGCTACATTAGTGGTAATTCCAGAGTGCATCAGAAAGGTCGCAACTCCTGGTTTCACTGAACACTTCTTGATGCAATCTTTTACAAAAGGCTTAGATTTTAGACAAAATATCATTTCGATACTGTATTTTGTCTTCATAAATAAGTTTATTACCATGCTTTCTATGTGCTGGAACGGTCTCTCATGCGGTTTCTGTGGTTAACCAGCGATGCTTTCTCCAAGCCATATTTCGCATTTTAATCCATTTCTGATTGCGACTGCTGATTTTGAGTCCGAATGCATTTCCACACTGTTAAGGTACGAATTCTGAGGTAGAGTTTATTTCCAGTTTGAGCTTGGTCAAAATGCTGGACAACTGCTCATGTACTCCGATTCCTTCAATTTGTCAATCGTTATTCAAACTTAGTGCGTTTGACAATTTAGATAGGCATAACTTTCTGATGATATTTGTTGCATCACTCGTTCGCTCTTTTCAATATATGTATTCGAAATTGCAGAATAAATTGTTGTTCGAACCTAGCGGAGTCTTCTTTAGTTGTTAAAATCAGATCGAGCATTAAAGGCATATCTGTCCCCCTGTATCTTGTATTGCTTTCCACTTCTTCGAAGAACTGCTTGAAGATGGCAGCGCTGGCGGTCTGAAAATTTTTGTTAGTCTTCAGTAGGTTAGGCAGTTTAGAGTCTCTCATGATCAAAATACTGATATCTCGAGGCAATCAAGCGTAGCTTGTCGAGTAGTCGTATTATACAATTTTGAGGCCACAACAGAAAACTGCAAAAACGCATACTAAAATGCGGGCACAATACTAATTAACCTCTACCATATCGCCTGATTGAGTTTTAGAAATGTAATCTGTATCCAGTATTTAGAAAATTCTTTTAAACAATGAATCAATTTTGCATGGCTAATGGATGATTAAATGATTCACAAATGCCACATAATTAAACGTTTTTAGTGACAGGTTGTTTTTTTAATACAATAATAGTTCAGGATTTGTTACGGATTTCCATTGTTGTTTTCAAAAACATTTTATATTAAAATTGTAGTGATCTACTGGCTTGATCCAGTACAAAATAACAGCTTACATCAATTCCTTTCATAAGAATAGTTCGTCGCCAAACATTATAATAGTTTGTGGTCTTGAAAGTGGAACATTTGTTTGCTTTGTACATAAATTATGACTAGATGACTAAGAAATGGTGTAATAATCCACGATGAGGTGAGGTTTTCACTGAAGACACAAAATATTCTCAAGTGAAAAGTATAAATCCAAATTATAAATCAACATAAATTGTCATACTTTGTTCGATAAAGAATTATTCCAGCATTCCGAATCATTTACAATTTCAGCGACATCATTTTTCCCGCCGGTCAGTATAAATTCGTCAAAACTTTTTGTCATATTTCATGCTGAAATATTAGGAGCTTCCAAAGTTAGCTGGAATTTTTAACGCGTATAAATAATATTGTATAAGTAATAATATTGTAAGTAATATTGTACATATATATACCTTTCTCGCGTAGTATATATATATTATTCAACTAATTGCGCGAATCTAGATATTTCATTTATTTTAGATAGGCATGAGTGACATGCTCTACTCGAGGTAACAACAATCAAACATTTTATCACAAATCGAGCTATCTAATGGAAGTGGTTGCACACTATAATTTTAATTGCTTTGTATGCCATATGCAGCTTGATGACGAGTGGTATCAAGCTAGTGCTCACACTACCATTTAATCTTTATTAAATTCCTAATTTCAATTACTCGGTTAAGCTTTTTTTACAGTATCCACTCTCATACTGGATCAAAATGACATTGCTCGAAACATGGAAACTGAACCTAATGTTTCATCTATAAAATCGATTTATTCGAAATATAGATGTAGCCAATGCCAGAGCCGAGGAAGTTACTATAATACTGAATCTGAGAAAATCATCAATTAATATTTATGCTTTATGATGATAAGCTATTTGATACAATTTGGAGTAAATTGACAGGAAAAATCTTTGCTATCTGTTAAATTTTGTGCTGCTCACGTTATTTGTTCGCTTCATCTTCAAGTCACGCAAATTTTAGAAATAAATGTTTGTTAAATGTCAAAAGTAGAGCTTGCAAACTAAAATCTTGATAAAGGGTTAGATGATTGCCGTTTGACTGAAAACGATATTTGACAACACTGACACACAAATAATAAGCATTGCTTGTTTGCAGCAGTTGCATGAACTAACTTGGCACTGGCGACAGTAAAAATGTATAATAAGTTGGCGTGTTGTGTTCGAATAACACAATAAACCCAACTAACTAAAATGCAATGAAACTGAGTTCGAATGGAATCAAATAGTTATGGAATCAATCATGCGGTTTGTACAAGCTCCCCGCTTTTATACCGTAATAAACTATTAACTATGGACGATTAATGGCTTAGTCGTTCCGAAGCACAACAGTTTGATTCCATTAATAACTTTGATGCCTTAATCAGATATCTGGATTTTTAAGTTATGACGGCTAAAAAACACAAACTATTATATAGTTTACTTGTTCTTATGTAATCTTATATATTTTCAACTATATTTTTTTATTTTAAATCACAACGAATTTCGCTCCGCAGGCTATGTAATTTTCGAAATTACTCTTGGTGCACAGGATTAAGATGAGGATCAAATTGTCGCTAAATTGTGAAATAATCCATTCAAAAGATTTTGTTCAAGCCTAGTTATTATAGATTTTCCTTGGCTATTAGCGTGGCTTGCAAATAATGAATCGAGAAGAAAAATGATTGTTCGTCATCATAAACAGAAAAATAAAAGGAAAATGTTTATATACATGATTGTAACCCTGTGCAGCTAAAACTAACAAATAGGTACCATAAATATCAACAGATGTGATCTATCAGATGTTCACAGAATTAGTTGGGAAATAATATATTTTAAATAGGTCCTAATATTATCAACCTTATAACGAGGATAAAACCAGCGAGAAGTTAAAAGAATTCGTCAAACACTAATGGGAGGATGAAGACCCGAAAAACCGAGGTGCTTTCAATCAATATTAATTTTCCGTATTCTAATGAGATGACAAATATTAAATTAGAGTAAATTTTTTCAACAGAATTCTACAATTACATGGCAATTATGTATATTTTGAACGACATCGGAGAAAAAAATGTTTTAGATTTATCCGGATTGTTCAAATAACTATAAGGCATGGATTTAAATATTTTGTTAAATTCAATACGCGCGCTTTTCGTAATAATAGTGATGACCTATGAACAGCGCTGACAAACAATAGAAAATATTTTAATGAAATTTAAAGTAATCATAGTCTCAAAAGTAATTACTCCACAGTGATCACAAATTTGAATTTTCGCAATATGATTTGATGGTCACGCGGAGTATCCTGCTTGGATATTACGGAACGTAACTTCAACAATTCTTGTCGGTATCCACGGGCTCCAGAAATAGAGGTCATTCGCTGAAGTTTCAGAAGCGCCGAATGGAACACCTGAAGCCATCGTTTACTCTGTCGACTAGAGTGATCAATATTTGGAATGCACTCTCCGCTGTTCCATTTGGGGCAGTCACCGAAGAGCAGTTTAAACGCATATTAGACGGTGAACTTCCCGCTATCCTGCGCGATTTGCCTACTCTTGCAGCTCAGTAACTCCTCGTGAGAAATCTATGCTGAGATAGCAGAGACCCGAGAGGTGAAGCAGCTTTCAAGGACTGTAGTCCTCCTGCCGTCTATTCAGAAGAATAAGTAGAAGAAAAAGAAGAAATGTGGTTGTTGTTGGCCTCCTTCGGTCGATGTCCACCTTGGATGTAAATCACAATCGCATTAATTTTCATGTTCTACAGCTTTTGGAATGACTAAACTAAACTAATTCTGTGAACATCGGGAGGAATAATATCTCCCGCAGCACTGGCAACGTTAGTCAGAACTCGGTTTTATTGCATCAGTTGCACGCCAGCGGCGAGGTCTGCGTTCAGCAGCCAAGAGATGTATTTTATATATGGTAATTCAGATTATATACAAACGTGTTGATTTTAATTTCTTCAACGTATACTCGTTGCGCACATCCCCCGAAATTACACTCAACTACTGGTTTCTGGCTGTTTGCCGTCATCAGGTGGAGACAGTAAGATTAGGTTCAGCGAGCCTTAAAACGGTGGATTAGTGGTAAAGAAAGTTATACTGGAATGCCTCTGTTACACAGGGTTAGAAAAACGAACTCTGATGTTGGAACACAGAATCACATAGTGATCAAGCACTCAATGTGTTTTTTGATTCTTTGTTTGAACATCGTGGTTCCTTGTATCCAGTTGTATTCAAGTATAACTATGTATACTTGCCAAGTTTAACTTTGATCACGTTCGGACTTGATGCGCAAATGATATATGAGGGCAGGGAGTTCCATATAGAACAAACTCGGACATCAAATAACAAACTTCGAAAATTTGGTGAACAGCTTTGATCAATTAACTTATAGTCACGATATCTCCTACCACGTTATTCTTGCCGATGGAACAGGTGTTCAAGTTGGTGATCAATAGTATGCTGAATGTTGAACATCAGGATCGAACCAAACCTGACATGGTTCTGAGTTGCAACCCTCTACTCGCATGGCTTGTTGTATAGTACGTTCACCAGTTTTGTAGCGCTGTGGTATACACTTTGCAATAAAGCCATACCCTTCTCTTACCACGGGGATCGTGCTTGAACAGCTCACACAATTTTAACTCAGATATAGGTGTCAATTATGCGTGAGAGTACATGATTTTGTGAAAATAACGAATATCCTTCCTAGCAGTGCAATAATTTTGCAGGACGTCTTATATACCACAGAATACTGCTGTGAAAACTTACAGTTACTGCTAATTGATTAAACGACGTCTTTCTCTTCTATAACCCATGAAAGTTACTGAGAACCCATAGAATATGTGAATTCCGAGGATTTTTCGACGTTTCTTATTTATATTTTTGAATGTTGAATGCTCGGTAGTTTCGCAAAGACCACGTATTTAGCGCACGGATAACTTTTTGAAGATTTTGCAAAATTCAGTGGTCCGCACGCTGGTACAAAATTTGATGTTATCCGCGAATAAAATGACTTTACTGCGTACGATTTCAAATTTTTCGTTTCCGTACACCAGGAAGATTTTTCGCCCTAAGACTGAGCCTTGAGGTACGCCACTTGGGCAGAAGAGTACCCCATGAAGTCTAACCCTGATGAGGCTACCAGTGAATTAATCTTGTATCCAAGACAATAATCGGCCACCAATTCCAAGCTGCTCCAATTTCTGCGGCTGTATGCTGTGGTTAACACGTTAAAGGTTTTAGACATGCTTAAGTTATAAGCACACATAGAGTATCAAAATCAGTGTCTTGAGTCCAATTTGCAAAATTTATGAGTAGATTTATGAGGTAGGATTGCCTTGTTCTGAATCTCAGCTGTTTGATGGAAAGAAGATTTTTTTCAAATATTTAATAGGTCCATTAACTACAAATCGTTAGAGAAGTCTCGAAACAAATGACAACAATGTGATTGGTCTGTAATTAGACACATTGAATCAGTTCCCTTCTTTATAAATCGCATACAATAATCCAATTTTTCAGTCAGTTTCAACCTTGCTACAACTGAATGACAGTTTGAGAAGATCAGAGAGTGTTGAAAATAGTGCGTGGACGCATTTTTGATGAATAACTATGTTTTTCATTAGCACCGGGCGAATTTTGTTGTTTGCGGTGTAACCAGAACAGGTCACTCTCGGTGTTCTTCGGGATATCATGTATTATGAGAATTTGTGAACAGAATGCATGCATGACAACATAATCGCTGGTTGGTGTAGAATTAAGCGTGTTAGATACCGGCTTTGAATGCTGTGGAAGTAGATTATTTCATAGTAAGTGAAGAATACCGTAGGATACCAAGGATTCAGGTGTTGCCCAATCGATGATTTATTGATAAGCCATTGATAATGCAACCGTATAAATTTTTCCAATCATATTCTGAGCGCAACTAGCTCCTTTCGCTTCAGATATTTAGTAGGAAACAATAACTACAAGATTACTCTATCCACGCGACGCGTGTATATTTGGGTATATTCGATGATATTTTCTACGATGTGTGATCGCTATCTACTATTGATGGTGTTTTTCACCGCTAAAGCGAGTACTTCTTGAAACTCAGTTAGTTAAAAAACTTTTGATTGAACATTTAGTGGAATAATCAATCAAGAGAATTCAATGGAGAATCTCGTATTTCAGTAAATTCGGATGATTATTATCATCCATGATCACGACGTTGTTCCTTTAGATCGAAACAACCAGTTGGGTTTACTCGAATAAATTAGCTTTGTATGCTTTCTGGCTGACGACTATCTGCAAACCACACAAACAGTACAGTTTTTACCTGTTTATAATTCAAGTGAACCCCACAGGGTGTCTTTCAGTATCGAATTGTTGTCTGTGATTTCTCTTAACGTTACGTGTTAAACATTATAAATAGAAACACCTTATCCATGACCAATGCGATCACGATGAATAAGAAACATGTACGGAATGAAGATCCCATCCTCAGGGAAATACAGGTTGAATCAAGTTTATGTTACGTCTATCAGGTTTGGTGATTATTATTCATGAAGCTCGATTAACTCGAGTAATTTATTAGTAAAGCATTGTGCGTTTGTGTACAAACATATATCGCTCGATTGGAATAAAAGTGTTGGATGATGGGTATTTGAGCAAATAAGTTAAGTACGTGCCAAAGATTGCGGGGCTCGGTTTACTTGGTGTATTACATCGCCGACTGCTATAGAGTCGGTCGAAATCCGTTTTAAAATACGGTCTCTCGGCATCGCCATGCTCAGCACCGAAAGTTTCATCAACTTCCTGGATTGGGTCGGTTTTCATCTGTTTATCGATAAATTAAAACTCTCATGGAAGTTTTATAGATACTATTATTCATGGTGTTCGCCAATGTGGTGGTAAATATTGTCAGTTTAAGGTGGAGTCAACAATGACCTTTGTAATTCGGTGACTTGAGGATTCTTAATGCATCGATAATCGCTGCATTGCTAGCATGGATAGCATTACAAAAAATCTTTACTGTTGTAAATCGCGGCTTGATTTACGCTTTGTATTGGAACACAAAGCAGCTTTTGGAATATTTAAGGGAAAGTGTGCACTTGTCGCGATCGTGTGGTTTGTTTCGATTCTCTTCCAGTGGCGATTTTACCCCTTCTGATAATGGCATATCAACAAATATACGAAATTTATTTTTGGGGGATGACAAAAGCAGATAAAACTAAATGAAATTTCTTTCCAAACAACTGTTTAATGGAGTATTCGATGTGCACGGTTTTGTCTTTAAGGCGTTTGTAACAATTTCACCTACTTGGGTGCATGTTTTGTTGTTAGTAAAGTTGAGCATATTCATTTGAACAATATAAATGCTTTGAGCTTTAATGTTGTCTGTATGAAATTTGTTTGCTTGTGCAAGCTTCTCTCCCATTTGCCTAATCTACGCTCTATTGCATTAGTTGTTTCTCTCTACTCTTGCGATTGCCATTCATATTCGAATTTCTACTAGCATTACAGAAATAACAAACAGATGGACATTTATTGTCATTTAAAATCCTTACAAGCGCATCAGTCAAAATTTTCATCACAAGTCTTGTGCTGTTGTAATTCGCAAAAAGTTCATTTAACCGAAACTTTATCAATGCTAACCTGATCCAGGCATCTAAGCAAAGGCCAAGCCAATTTTGGAGAATAATCTTCGCAATCACAGCTTGATCTACGGATTTCTTAGTCTGTGCGATGAATCTCTTCACACGCCCTAAGTGTTAGTATACTGACTTGGGATGGCCGGTTGGAAAATAGTTAATTGCTCGAGTTCCAAAGATATCTACGTTCCAACTCGTGATTTCGTCATGTAGCAAATAATTCAGGATAAATCGTTAACCACTCGAGATGGAAAACAGAATCAAGTATGCGTAAATTCATCCGATCTTTGCAATGATAGACAAATCCGTAGGATAGTTTGCAGTTGGAAAACGTAGGCGCGCGTAAGCAGACTGTGACATTTACGTCAAAACGGTAATGCTGCTGCGGTTCGGCTGACGAAATAAAAAGTTATGAATTCCGATAGCTATCATCAAAATTATTACAGAATTCTTGCAATGGTATAAATCCAATGTATTCAGCGAGAGATATTAACAAAAATGTCAGAACAACAAAATGCGACCGATCTTCAGCAAGTTGATGTAGATTTTCAGTTACCAAATGACTCTCATATACTGACGAATCAATCAGACTATGGAATTGTTCTGAGTGGAGAAATCTTAAACCTTGTCTCGTTTTATGTATTGTGATGCTCACCCCACCCCCATCTCTTACATACCATTACAGGTTTCTAGCTGTTTGCCGTCATCAAACAAAGCTATACTTGTATGCCACTGTTATATAGGGTTATTAAATAGAACCACGATGTTTAAATACAAAATCACAAAGTGATTCCCAGCCAAACGCTCAAAACGATTAAATTAGTGTTTTTGTTTTATTTGGGTTTGGTGTTAACCGCACTCTAGTAATTTTACAGAGATTCTTATAACCAAAACGGAGAATGAATGAGAGAGTTTTCAATTAATTCGTAAGATGAATTTTAAATTAGTTGTACCAATCATTTTTATTCATAGTTTCTATTGTTCGAACACATAATTATTGAATAATAAATTCAAATATTCTATTCTGAAACTATTTTACTTCAGATTTTTCATTATTTTAAAATATAATTTAAAAAAGCTGATGGTTCATTATGACTGTGTTTCA
>JACCGJ010025708.1:0-55700 GCA_013407085.1 Atriophallophorus winterbourni | reverse complement strand
CTGGACCGAGAACGGAACCTTGCGGTACACCACTGGAGGTATTAATGGCTCGTGATTGTACCCCGTTAACTCGAACGGTGGCCTTGCGCTCATTGAGGTAGCTTTCGAACCACACGAGTAGCTGCCCGTCAATACCAATCTGTTTCAGCTTCCGTAGCAACAGGAAGTGATCAACTCTGTCGAAAGCTTTCGACATATCCAGATAGCACGCGTGAACACTGTCTCCTGCGTCAACCGTTTGGGTCCAATCGTTTAATACCGTAAGCAAGTTTGTCAAGCAGGAGCGAGCTTTACGAAACCCATGCTGGGCGACAGATAGTATATTTTGTGATTCCAAGTGATGAACTATATTTTCCGTCACTATGCGCTCCATCACTTTGGATATCACGGGGCGTAGGGTGACAGGACGGTAGTTCGCGGGATCTGAACGGCTACCACCCTTATAAATTGGTGAAATTACTCCTGTCTTCCACTCTGTTGGCACCACTCCTTCGGTTAGGGAATGTTGGAACAATTGGCATATTGGTTCACACAGCTGCTGGTCACAGGATTTTAGTAGTGCTGGTGTTATTCCATCGGCTCCAGGAGATTTCCTAGGGTTCCGTCGACACAAGTGTCTTCGTATAATCGCTGAATTAATCTCAATATCATTCAGTTGTTGAGATACAATCGATGTCAGTAAATTCTCATTCGCCCTAACCGTTATCGGGCTAAACACATTTTCATAAAATTGAGCGAGAGTATCAGCCGTTTCCTTTGCTGTGACTGTTAATCCATTCTCAGAAATAACAGGAAACACCCCTGGTTTCACACTGGACCGAGCATTGACAATCCGATAGAGAAGTTTAGGGTTTTCTTCCATTTTCACAGACAGAGAGCGATGGTAATATTGCTTGTCCTCTTTGACGAGAGCATTCACTTTGTTACGAATTTTAGAAAATTGCTGCCAAGAGGCATCATTTCTGGTCTTTCGGTGTTCAGTCCAAGCAAAGTTTCGTTTCCCGAGCCATTTTTTTGTGCGACTGCGAAGCTTAAATCGGAAATCACTTGCCCGTCGTTCATCAACAAATCGCGAATTATGATCTATGTTTGACTGAAGTATTTTCGTGAGCTCACTGCATTGTGTTTTGGTGTTGTGCTGATCAAGTTCTTGCCAATTTACTAGCCCAAGCGATCCACGTAGACCAGCGTAGTCGATCTTTCTGAATTGTTTGGAGGACGCACAAACTCGTCTAGCACTGCAAACAAACTCAAAGGCTAGCACCAGATGATCACTCCGACCGAGGGGCGCAATGTAGTCAACACCCTCAACTGCTGTTTTCTCTGAAGTAAGGATTAGATCCAAAATTGATGGCAACTCTGATCCTCTTCTATGAGTAAAGTCAAACACATGATTATGCAGTGGAATCATGTCGATCACCTCACGAAATTTGTGATCAAATGTGTGTATAGGGTGAGCGGACCTGGCAAAGAGATGAGGAAGATTGAAGTCCCCGATGAGTAGTAATTGCGAGCTACGCTTCTCTCCGGCGTAATTTAGCGCTTGTAATAACCTGTCATTCTGAGTATCATTCGAGGCTGGAGGGCGATATATGATTCCAAGAATGCAATCGTCCTGTGACACATTCGTGAGACTGCACCAGAGGGTATCTTCGAAATCAAGTCTTGGATCGTGAATTTTTATGCACTGAAGCCGTTCGTGACAGTATAAAGCCACACCACCACCTTTTCTTGGGCGATCGTTCCGTATTAGCATCATGTTGGGGATTGAGAGTTCACTTTCAGTCATACAGGATTGAAACCATGTTTCAGTAACAGCAACGAGGTCTGGCGTGTATCGTTTGCACAGCTCGGTCAGTTCAGTCAATTTGTTGAACAAACTTTGAGCATTGGTATATATGCATTTAAGTGAGTTTTTAGAATGTAACACTGAGTCAGTATTAGTATTTATTGGTCCGACGATGTTGACGTCGGACCGAGATCGTTTTTTGAAGCAATTTGAAGTAATTTCGCGGGCGAATTTGCATCAGTTTCGGATAATTGCGTAATTGAGGGCTCCATGTGGACCTCAACAGCGGCTTTTGAGCTGCACAGTCTAACGTTTTCAGGTAGCCTGTTTCTGTTCACTTTTAGCTTGCTTCGAACATCATCCGCCATGCTACTTGAAAGAAACGTAACCTTAAGTGGATTTGCCCCTTTCCCGTGATAGTTCGGCGAACGAGGTATTCTGTATGTGTCGACAACTCCAGAATTTTGGAAACCGATATTTTCGGCTATAAATGACCATTGTTTACGGTCGTGCTCTTTGTTTTCGAAGCCCGTTGTGGTGCCCGAATTTTCTGGAACGTCAAGCAGAATAATACTCCTTGGTGCTGTTTGATCCCGCCTATTCGGTGCTTTTTACCTTTCCCACCAAGGAACGTCAGCATATATACGGTTGGGTAGGTCACTTTGCGTTCGGAGCAAATACGAATTTAGTAGGACATTTTCCATGTCCTTTTCGTTGGCGAAAGTGATTTTAAGGAGACGTGGTTTATCTTGATTCGGGGATTTCGTATGACGAGTCAATCGAGTTACCGACACGGGGTGAATACTGTCTAGGCCGATTCGATTACAAACGACGAACCAGTTTTCACGGTCATGCTTTTGCCTTTCTTGAAAGAGCGTCACCTCTGACTCAGGAATATTGTTGCATATTACACTTAAATTTTTTATGCGTTTTATCGAATTTTTCTGCTCCCTGTGATATGGAACCGTTTTGCTTTGAACTTCCTCTTTTGCCTGAGGTTTAGGGCTCAATTCTAACGCCAAACACTTATCACCTTTAGACACCATCTGGGCGAATGTTAGCTTGCTTGAATGAGACGCGTTCACTTGGAGCTCTTTGGACGTAACCCCTGAGTCTGTAATCGATGGTACATTATTGACTTTTTTCAACAGTTCCGTCGATTGATGAAGTTCAGATTGCTTTTTGTTATCTTGAGCATCATCTGCTTCGGGTTGAATCGCTGGGGCAGTTTTATCCATCAAGAGTGTTTTAAGCCTTTCCTCAATTATTCGATAATTATTTTCTAAAATTTCTAACCGAGGCTCAAGCCTTGCCTCATAGGCAGCGTTGTGTGGATTGTCGCTAGACTGTTTGCTTCGACATGAAGTGCATATGTAACAGACACTGGGGAAATCCACGTTGTTGATAATCGATGTCACTTCCTCTGTTAGGGCTTTATCACAATTGACATGTATTTTACTCAGGCAGCCGAAACATTTAACGACATGAGATCTAGTGCTTACCCCTTTGTTGCAAATTTTGCACACATCCCGTGCGGCCTTCTTTGTTTGGGTTTTCGGGGTCAACCTGGGTGTCATTGTTTCAATCCGGTGACGGGTGACTCAGTGCAGTTATTGATCGATCGATAACTAGCGGTGGAGTGAATGCGTTGGATCGGAGTTAAGTGATCCAAACGATGAAAAGCGAACGAGGTAGGATAGAACTGTTGCGATTTCACGATTTTCGATCTCACAGATTTCAAAAGAATATCGGTCGATTCGGAGTGATTTGCTCTTCTCGACGGTATTTGAACAGAAACAATATTCCAAAGTTCCGGGTCTGTTGCACGCGTGAGTAATTTGGGTTATAATTCGAAAATTTGGATTTTCAAGGATTCAACTTTCGCGAACTTGAAACTGGTATAATCCAAACGAGTGAATTGAGACGAGTTCAATGATATCTGAACCGTTCAGTTCAGAAGAGCGAGTGAGGAAATAGATCCAAAAGTATGAGAGCACAGATTTATGCGACCGCACAGCACACTAAATTGGTCTGTTCATTAACGATTCACAACAAGAGATTGCTTAAAACTCGATACTTATCCTAGCTCTAATTTTGTTTCATGCCAGAAGCAAAACTTTACAAAAACTTTAACTCACGAGGGTTTGCCTGCTTCAACTAGTGTTAGCAATGCAACTTGGATGATCGCATGTTGAGGGTAGAGCTCAGCATACAAACACTAAAGGCATCATATGAACTCTAGTTTCAGCTTAGAACTCCTGGTTTACAGGTAAAACTACCGAAAAATCGGAAAATATAGTCTGTAAAGCCAACTAAACAAAATAAACATCATTCCACGCGAACGATCAACTGTTAGAAATCTACCGAAGTTTCTTGTAGAGCGCTCCCCCCATCAATACTTCACATTTATAAAACCAACTGTCAATGGCATCTAAGACCTAAACTCCTCGGCATTAAAAAGGTAACTAAGACCAAGCCATTTTCTCATCTTACGGTTCAGCTGAAGCCATCAGATTTACATAGGAAGTTCACAGCGCAAATGTTACCAAACATTTTAGTGCAATCTGTACCAACTTGCAGGAATCAAGCAAGACACTTTTTGCGAATAGACAGAGATACGATCTAGAATAATGAGCCAACCTCTGTATGATGATGGGTTTAGAAAAACCATCAGAACTACAGCTGTTACAGGTTTGCTTCGTCTTCCAAAGTACATAAAATTCGCTGAACCACATCTACTGAAAATAACACAAAACAATGAGAAAGATGTAGAAACTTCTTTCAAATTCTTACTTGCTACGTGAGTTTCCAGAGTGCAATACTCGAATCTACGCCGATATACCCTGGTGGGAAAAAAGCACGTCTTGATGTTCGTAAGAAGAGCAACGAGCGCAGTCTAATCATTCAAGGCCTTCCAGAGGCTGTTATTACGATGGAGGCTGTTAAACAACAACAACACGACTACGTCACAGAAACGATAGCAACGCGGGAGTGTGTCGTCGCAAGTATCTTCAGGATATCGCGGTCATTCAATTACAAGGTGATCGACCAAATCCTTTGAAACTCACTTTCCTGACAGACTTCATCAAGCATACTTGGTTACTACATAGAAAAATTATTCCCAGTGACGTCAGAATGAGCACATTAAATAAGGCCTCAGAAGCACAAGCTTAAGCGTTGCCGTGCAAAGATACTGAAAACTCAAACTCAGAAGACTGTTCAAATAACCACAAAAAACCGGCTCTCCGGGGGTCGAACTAATAGACACCATCCATACACCATCCTTACATACCAAAACCATCATTTATTACGTATACACTAATGAGCAGTGTTTGTGGAACAAAATACTGTGTTGGCCCCAGTTTAGTGAAATCCATTAGTGCTTCCTTCTTACACTCACACACACACACACACCAGGAGAACAGATTACCCAAGCACATATTTTCGACAGAAATTTCCTCTCTCCATGTCACTATTAAAATTACTTTTGCTCCTCCTCTAAAGCACATGGACACAAATATTAAAGTACAATTTGTTTAACTTTTATACTTATATTCTATGGTATTGTACAGCTATTTGCTGTTATCACCATAAATCTTGAATCTTCACGGCTGATTATTATCACGGCCAATAGTAGATTAGGATAATAGAAAGGGTTTTCCAATAGATACATAGATACATAGATAGATACATAGATGAAGAAATTCACTACCTCATTTGTACTTAACGCAAATATTCAATTACCCATTAGAGTAACTTGAAATAACAGACTGGCCGCTAAACACTACGTCTGGTAATGTATATTTACCTCAAATATATTTTCCTTCAACATCATTAGGGTAGTTCTATCTTAGGATCTATTAATTACAGCCAACCAGTAGAAATTCAACTGTCTTTAAATTAATTTGATCCGCGGTGAAAAGGTATACGTCCCTATGATTGGAGTTTACCATACTACGTAGTCTTTTTAAAGTGTGAAGTCTAAAGATGATTGGAAGGAGGCGATTAGGTTAACAACACGAGAATTTTATCTGTCTAATCCCATAATATGCCTGTTCCTGAATGAAATGACCAAGCTCTTCTCTTTGTTGCCATGATTTTAAATAGGTGTCAAATTGATTTCGAGCGTACTGACTTGTCGTAGTTTATCTTATGTTCTGTGAGATCGAACACTGTTGTGGTAAGTCAATTAGTTAAACAGGATTCTCGTTCATATCATCCGAGTTGCGCTAAAATTTCTAAACCACGGGAAACATTGACTAAGAGGTCGTCAATCTCTTATTGACTTCGACACCATGGCTGATCCATGCCACAGCTCGAGTAAAATGATGAAATGAGAAATCGGATAATTTCGTAGCTAAGCTCATATAACTCAAAATTCTAAAATTGTAACTGTTAGTCATTCGTTGTCATGGTCATATAAAACATCCTTTTCCAGAACACGTCAGTGTTGAATGTAATAATTAAGGCTGTGTGTTACACACCATCCCTTCCATTAGAAATTAGGTTTCAAAGCAAACATATAATTGACAAATGCATGACACCACAAGGCTGAATTCATGCAATGTGATGCACAGTTTTAAACTGCATACGGACTGAGATTATGTTCGGTTACCCAACTTTGATAGATATGAGATAGGGGTAGTGTTGTTAGCGGGTCCCAGATTCTTTCTCCATGCATCTCACTGCTGTTATAATATAAATTTATCAATAAATTGGCTGCGCAACTCAGTAGTACTGCCCGATTACACACTCTTGTTCATTAATTGACAACCATATTTGCGATATTTCCAGAAATGAGTTCAGAATATTCCACTGCGGGTAGCTACGCATACTTCAATTATACTCGTTTAATCTATGTAAATACAGCAAAATTTCGAGAGATGTGCATATCGGATTCAAAAGCTTGAGGTACGCTTTTGATTATAATTATTGGACGGTCTGTTCAGCACAATCGGAGTTCAGTGCTGCCACAGATTTCTGATTAATGGTTGAAAAATCATTTAACATTACAATGACCACAGATTGGAAATAAAGTTACCAAAGTATATACGTATAAATAATTTATTGATCATCATGACTGGAGTATGGGAGAAAAATGATTTGTCAATGGGTGGGGAAATATCGTCAATTTTCGATTTATATAAAGCTAAACTAGTTTTATACAAAGTTTGATTTTGAAGCCACAATTTAATAACGTACAACGAACAACGAATCGCTATGCTCAAACACAGAACCAAACAGTGATTACTGGTGAAGCACTCAAGATGCAAAACTAGTTGTGTTTATTAAATTATCTGGTTGGGAATTTCGAAAATCTCACTGAGTAAAATACCTGAGGCAGTTAGGTTTGTGTGTGTGGGGTCTTGTTGTCAGTTTGAGTAAATTATCCAGTGTGAGATAAACTATTAGGAACTTTTTAGCAAGTTGACACCATAGTTGATTGTATAAATTTTCGATAGAAGCACACACAGTGAATCAATGATACGTTTATGGGATCAGTAATCCATTTCACACTAAATATTCATGCTTAAAAAGCATGAAGCTTTTATTTACGTAAATTAGTTTGGATAGTAACGCCTAAGGTCAGATTATATGTTCTATTTACTCTCAGCTGATCTCGATCTGATGAGCAAGAATATATAAAAATGATTTTGCCCAGTGGTACACCTTACCCAGAATCACTCCTACGAACTGTTTAAATCTGCAATCAACTTCCCAGAAATTTACGAACCCGTGTGTTACAAAGGTACTAAAGGCAAAGTTTTTGTGAGCAAATAGGATTGAAATAAGCAAAATTTATTCGGAAATTATGAGGGATTTTTCGAAAAACAATATTATGATTCAACTGGAAAAATAATGATCTGAGATATCACAGCCATAACATTATGCTATCTTCGAACACATTGATAAAAATCATCATCGGTTTAGTTGCGAATTTTTTTTCATCGAATGATATACTTGAGGATATATGGCATATAACCAAACGATGATGAAATGCTATTTCTGATTTCATATGCCACGAAGTTTTATCTTAATTCGCTAAACAAGTATTATAATCCGGGGACCTTTTCAAGATTTTTATAGGAATTTTGATTGCATGTCACAGACTTTAAAATGAAGATATTGAAAACTCAAAGTATGTCCTCATAGTGCGCTTGCTCATTGAAAAACAAGAAAACGCAATTTAAAGTATGAAACAAAATGAGTTGTAATATTTGGCATCATGAGTTTTGTGGGACTGCTTGTGACAATCAAAATTTGCAGCCGGAGCTCACGACGTTGTGGTATTACTGGTAGACTATTAGCCTGGTTAGAAAATTACCTGGCTGATCGGCTTGTTCTAGTCTCTCTGGACGGTGCTTTATCGAAGTCGGTAGACTTGACAAGTGGGGTGCCTCAGGGATCCGTCCTCGGATTAATCCTATTAGGAGTTTACGCCAGTGGCATACCGGCTCTCATCAAATGTAAGATCGTACTGTTCACGGACGACATAAAAGTGTTGTCAAGGTCACGTCATTAATCCGAGATAAAAGATGTTGCTGTTCATCATGTTCCGACGTCAAAACCTATCTTTGCGTCGTTATTGCGGGAATTTCGTCGGTAATCGCAAAACTATTGAATGTTTGCTCGTTTTCAAATGAATCCACAAAGTGGTATCTTCAATTCGAAAGCATGCTCCTTTAAACTTAAAGTTAAGTAGTCATGCCTTCAACATTTCACAGAATATCCCTCGGCAATCTCTGAAGATAATATGTTCCAACGAACCGGAAACTACGAAACCTTGTTTTAAAATTTGTTAGCAAGAATACTTACAGCAATAGTAGACATTATGCGACACCCTTCAAGTGTCTGCTAATCCAGTCTGCTTGGTACGTTTATCCTGTCACCGAAACTGACCTCACGCCGGCGAGCTCAGACTGTTAAGAGTAACACTAAGCTCAATTAAAATAGTTGAAACTGTGTTGCATACCTCTCACACTTTGCCTCGGCGTCATGTTACATCCGTATATATCCGGACATCCTCTAAAATGAACGCAAGTTGAAAAGAAGCCGGAATGTGATTGGAAAGGAGAAGGTAACAAAAAGGATTTTCTCTATGGCGTCCCTAAACTCGTAGATGTCGATGCAACTAAAACTGCGACACAACACTGTAATCAGTGGCTTTTCATTCAATCGCAAAGCAAAATCACTGGGACTCTTACTACTGTTGTCAAACGGTTACCAGATTAGCCTAATTTCAAGGATATTATTAATATCTTTTCATTTGGAATATATGATTAATACTGCTTTAAATGTATGGTATCAATTTAAACATCTGGCCCCAGTTGAAATCAGCTTGCGAGTCGATTCAGATAAGCAAAAACACAAGTTGTATTATCTGAGCACATATGCGACACTTTCTGCTAAAGCTGCAGTTTTGTGACTTGTCTGCCTTACTCTCAAAAATATACAACAACTGACATCGATGGAGTCGGAACAATAAAATCCCACTCTACAGAACCTTGTCTTTTACGGGAGAGCCTGAATTGTCTTCACGCAAACGCTCAAGTTCTCTTCAGTAAACATTTAGATCTACGCATGTGGCATGCAAATCACCCCTTTGATCTCATTGCTATTACCGAGACTTGACTGACCGATTCTATTACGGACGCTGGAATTTTACTTCCTGGAATGTCAGTCATTCGAAACACTCTTCATACGAAAGGTGGCAGAGTTCTCTTAAAGTTTGCTTCTTCAGATATCTGCTAACCCTTATATCACCACTGCTTACATCTCGTTGACCCTTTATTGTGACTTCTTTATCTCAAAAAGTATGATTATGTTCCACTGGGTGTCAGTTACCGCATCAGTAGTTGCGAAATTTACGAAGGCCGTACGGCATGCGTCATCGTTACAAAAGAGTCATGTATTACTAATGGTAGACTTCAACTCGTATAAGCTATCCACAACACAAGCAAGCGATTTTTTCCTTGGAAATTGAGGAACATATAAAAGGTTACCCATTGTATAATGATATGAGCCAACATACCAGATTCTTTTGAGCAGATGCACCTTCTCTCCTTGATCGATTACTAACAAATGAAGGATTGATGATTGGAGAAACGCTCAATGACCCACCCCTTGAATATAGCGATCATGTTTCATTTGTTATGCAAGCTATTTAGCTGATAAGCATGTTAAATTCCGGACTGTCATTAATTATAATGGTTTTCTTGACATCATGTCAGTAAACACTTTTGGTTTTTGTTTGCCATCAGTGCTACAGTGACTTTGCTTGAGTTTGTAACGATGTGGCACTTGCTTGTGAGTCATTCTTCCGTAGTAAATACGTTTAATCAGAAGAAGAAACGTCGCAATTCCATTGTACGCACTAAAATTCGGAAGTGGTTGTGTTCTAGAAACGATGCACTGGATCGCATATAAGTTAGTCAATTGATGTCTGACTACGAATGCTACCGGCAGCTGCATAATAATTGTACTAAGCTGTTACACCAAGACAAGCTTAAACACCAGACTTCACTTGCGAGCAAGTTTGTGTGTAATCAGATAATTGTAACTTATGAATTTTAACCCGGCTAAATAGATTGCAATCAAATCGTGCGAGTTGGTAAATAACTTCAATACGTGAAAGCGTGATTGACAAACAGATCAAACGAAAATATCGTGTGCACAAGTAGACATTACTGACGTCTCCACAAATTGCGAAAAGCTGTTATTGTGTTGCATTGGATTTTGCCTGAAATCTGTATGCTATGATGAAAATACAATGAGTTTGAACAGTCACTGTGAACAGAATATAAAATAAAGTTTTTTCGAAACCCATTTTTGCTGGCTTCATTGAAAGCTCAGGATAAATATTGGGAAACAACTTATGAAGCCACACGCTGTTCCTTCGAGTACTCAGTGTAGCGTTACTCCTATCAATCATTATTTTTTCTGTGGTGAATTATTCTTTCTCGTATTTTTTGTTCAATATAAATCGGGTTCGTTTATTTTACAAAAAATGTTTTTACAACCGAATTGTATTATGAGCAATTGCAAATACATTTTCAAGGTCACTTCTGCAGCGAACGTTTTAGTTAAAATAAAATAAAGGTAAACAGTATTTACTCATATTTCCAGATAATAAGTAAGTGATCTGTTATTAAACAAGGAAAATACTTGCATTGCATGAATAAAAAATCAATGAATATTTCAGAATACATGCTATGTTAACAGATAATTTCCAACGAATGTGTGTTTTGTTCTGTGTTGTGGATTTGCCGAAACTTTTCGTTTTGATTGTTCGAAATAGATTAGTCCATCCTGGATATTTACTGTTTTCTTGACCGGTATACAAAGAGAATTGATTCCACCAGGTTCAGGTCTCCTGCGGACCAGTTTTATTTGGGTTCAAGTTGAGTATTTATGCTGGAAAGTAACTACTCGAATGTGAGTGAGTATTCTTCCGAAAGATGTGAAAAGTAATTTAATATCAATACTCAGTTATACCAATATTATTATAAAACATCAAGTAGAAAGTTCAGGCTGGGAAATTCGTGTATTTTTGAATGTTGAGAAATGAAGTCAGATATGATTTAAATTCGTGTAAATAAGAGCTGAGTCTCATAAATTTTGAAAGAAAATGTCACAGTTTGTTATTTATATTCAATTAGAATTTGTTTTTTACTTTTTAAAAAACCTTGGAAATTCAATAGTTTTTTCACTGTTTCGCAAGTTATACTGAAAATCATGCCAAAAAGATTAAGTTTCGAAGTCATTTCTATATTATCTGATGAAAGTATTCTAAAGAATAAGATGAGGTGAGTGATTTTAAGGCATTTGATCAGTGAGTCTTAGGACTTTTCAGCACTGGCATGGTCTGTGCTTGAACGTTTGCGTTTTTCGAGAAGCATTCATGGTTTTTATCAGTAATGAGTTTTAGCCTTTCGTACGAGGATTAGGCATCTTGCCTCGAGATAATATCTTTGACGTTATCAGGAAGACATTTCAAACAGAAATGCATCATAGGAGGGTCAAATGTCATTTGTGGTGTTAGACGGTTGAAATGGGTGCATCTGTGAAGTGATGTTTGGTGCCAAATGGTGAAGCTTGTTAAATATTGATGGGTTCACATAGGCGACTTTTAAACTGACGATGGAAACATTATCAGGGTTTTTGACACGGTATATTTTGCGATTCTAAATATCACACGATATTGATCAGTGTTTGGAGGTTGGTTAACTTTGCAAACACGGTATAGACGTACAAACACGACGTAGGATGTCGATAAATCATGGTGAACATGCGTATAACGTGTGTTTCTGCGCGTTTGATGTGGTTGCAAGATATGCATGTCAAGTCGCAAACGTGTGTGATAGTCAGAAGCGCTCGGAGGAGCGGAATCTCTGGGAGATATAACATCTGAGAGACGAATAGAATTGACGTATACAAGATCAGCAGAACAGCATTCGAGATGCACTATAATTGTCGTGCTTATACCAAGGAGGATGAGAAGAATTACATTAGAACAAGAATCTGAATTCCAAGAGCAATACTGGAGGCTTTCCGGTTTCTATGGAAACCCTCGACTAATATATCGGCACTGAGGTTGTAGGCGGTGGCCTATAAATGATGAACACCGATGAGGTGCTCAATTTCTCGGGAATGAGAGAAGTTAAACAGCGCTAAACGATGTGTAGTGATAGACTCCGAAATTTGTTATCCGAAAGAAAATCAAAGATTACACAATGAGCACAGTGGTTGGCCAGCTAGCGTATCGGTTAGACGCGGGAGTATTGAGGATAATACGAACGTAATAGTTCATTAAACCCAAAATTGGCACAAACTTTTGATCGAAACTTAAATAACGGGAAACTTCTCAAATACCGTTTGTATTCCTTGATGGTCGACAACATGACTGAAATATTTTCAAAGTGAAATCGCCAAATTGACGTTTGCTAAAATTTATAACGTTAACGTACTGCTTGAACTGTCGAAAATCCTGGTGAAGCATATGAGCATAGAGAAAAGGAAATCCACTTTGGAAAGATTTTACGAGATTACTTTAGCAAGAAGGCATCCGCATGTTATAAATAAATAAATAAATTGATAATTGAATGACTAATTTCATTATTTGCTATTCAAGGTATGCTGAGCATGCTCGATAATTAGCAAAATGTTTGTATATATTCAAGGTCATGTCTGCAGCGAATTTTTTTTGATTAGGTAAAACAAAAGTGAGTCGTTTTTGCTCATTGCTTCCAGACATCAGTAGGTAATCTGTTATTGAACATGAAGAGACAGTCTTTGCCGAAAAATCAATGAATGTTCTAGAGAGCGTCTAAGTTGAACGTACAATGCCGATCAAAGTAGCGTGATGTTTCGTTCAGTTCAGTTCAGTTCAGTTTGCACAGGACAGTATGTGGCTAACATGCCAATCAAGCGTCCAGAATTTCTTTCGGTGGGAAGCTGCAGAGAAGCACCCACCACTGCCAAAACGTTTATTCTTTTTGTATATTTGAAATCTTCGCCGACCGCGAAGCCAAGAGATTATCCGGGTTGAACTTAGGAAGCACCGCGTTATAGCCGATGCTGGAAAAAGAAAAAGCAGTTTCTCTTCACCAGCACGGTGAGAGGTCAGCCGAAGTAGCATTGTGTATAATAAAATAAAAAACACAAAACTCCCGCCCTCACTTTATTTACGCTAAAAGATGAAAAACCTAAGCTTGTATAGCAATTAAGGCTAGTATTCAGGAAACAACTTACCCCAGTTGCTGTCCAAACCCTGCTAAAACTAGACACGGTACTGCAGGATATAAGTTCTTCTGGAAGAATGTTCCAGAAGTTAACAACCCCAAGGCTGAAAAAGTGTTTCCTGGTGTCTAGCCGACATCGTTTCTTAGCCATTTTAAGTGAGTGGCCCCGGGTGCCCAGCTCGGGGCTTAAGGTAAAGAAGTCGTTCATTTGCACGCCACTCAAACCCTTCAAGATCCTAAAGGTTTTTATTAAGTCACCTTCTAAACGACGGCGCCTAAGG
Organism: Atriophallophorus winterbourni; assembly: GCA_013407085.1. Taxonomy (NCBI): domain Eukaryota; kingdom Metazoa; phylum Platyhelminthes; class Trematoda; order Plagiorchiida; family Microphallidae; genus Atriophallophorus; species Atriophallophorus winterbourni. The sequence continues at coordinate 41,889 of JACCGJ010025708.1, read as the reverse complement.
GAGAAAAGATCGAGAGACGTTAGGCGCACAGCGTACGGTTTCGTGTTATGAAATTTTCGAGACTTATTTTCTGATTGTTCAAAAGAGATAAGACTATTCTGAACCCAAAGAACTTTTATGTCCGAAAAACGAAAGGTATTGGTCCCATCATGTTAACTTTTTCTGTGGGACAGTTTATATATATGCACGGCAAAGCAGTTTTAACGACAATTGATATTCTTAGAATCTATCATTAAATCCCAGTTGCTGGCGATAACATGCCCAAGACAGCCATCGCAGAAACATGCGGTCTCCTCGTACATTGTACACGACATCAGATGCTATTTGGCTTCATTCCTTACTATGGAAAAATTACAGATCTTCTTAACATAGATGTTTTATCTGATATCTATTGTCGTTAAAACTGCTTTGCCGTGCAAAGTCGGAGCAAATTTTTTGAGATGAACTATAAGATATTTGTCCATTACCGTTAAACGGTTCAGTGCACGGTAATTGCCGCCTAATCGCCAGTCTTTAGGGGTTTCTAGCTTTCATTTTATGGGGCGAAGATCGCGAGCTAGTGGATGAGCGAATAATCCAAAGTTGCAATAAATAGTCGAAGATGGTTCTGGCAATGCTTAGTTTTTCCTGGCAACATAATGTTTAGGTAAGAAGTAACAGATAAGAATTTGCTATGTGGCTGAATGCACTTCATTAATTGATACAGTATAAGTTTAATTATATCGGCGGCCGAAATGACTACGAAATTTGCATTCCTAATATCGCGTTCTTCACATCATCGACTATGAAGATCTATTGGCGTAGACCTATGTCGTATGACAAGATTTTCTAGCTAAATGTTTTTAATTGGCTACCCTTAGCGGACTGTAGTTTAATCTCAGGAGGGCATGGGTATCTAAAAGTGAATTAAGGGATCACCCTGACCGTAGAATCTGTGTCGATGAAAATATTATATCTAGTCAAAGGGTCGAATGTGTAAAAAAAGTGGACTTTGAGTGATGCCGGTGGCAGCGATTGCCATTAGTAAACGATGGGTTTTTCCTAAAATTTGCTTTATTGAGTAGTATCCCCATGGTTATGTGCAACACATAGCATTTTTAACGGGAGAGTGTAATAACTGATAACAGAATGATTTGGTAGCGTTTTAAATAGAAGATAAAAGCTTGATGTTTGTTAGAACGTGTACGGTAAAAAGTTAGATGCTAGCTATTGCAGAGATTTTATTCTCATTAGACGCAAGCTAAGCTATTCCGTCTTTTTTTAATGCAGTTGAGGTGATTTTGTAGTAGTTTAAATTGGAAATAGCTTTATGCGATCGAAAACCCGGTAGGTTATGGCAGCCAGTTTATGGAGATGACATTTAGTCTCATCAAGGCTAATAATTTCGAAATATTTTCATTTAAACTCTGAAGTTGCACCTGTTTTAGAATCCGCTCATCATAGTTATTAACGCATATACGGCTTTCTGGGGGCAAAAAATGCTGAGAGGCTGTTTGATCACCCATTGTTTCACTACCTAACAATTTTCCCAAATTCGTTTTCATCCCTGGAACCAAACTACGAATTATCTTACTTTTTGTATATCGTAAGAAGATTTATGTTTTTTAAGCATGAGTTCAGCGACCACCTTCTGGAGCAAGCCACAAACGATTTCTAATTCACTGAATTTTGACAACTTCATCTCAGAAATTTTTGAATGATGAACAGACACTTGAAAGTCGTAGTTATTCGTCATAAATTAGCGAAAAGAATAAAAATATGGGGAGTATTTGGCAAGATAAAAATATTCGAAAATAAAAGCTCACAAACTGTGATATCAAACTACACAATAGCAAAAGAATGGAAACATAGGCAGCTTACCGCAAACAAACGAATATTTCTTTCTTTGTATTCATGTTGTTGCAAAGCGATTAGTATCCTTTCGCAGAAATTGAATGTAGCAGTTAAAAATGGATTGCCTTCCGTTTTTTCTCTCAGCTGATTTATCCTTCAATCAGAAAGTCACAACACGCAGGAAGTTGTCAATTCACGAGTAATTTAAGGTATAGTATTGTAAACTTGACAAAGTAATGGAAAATAGAAAATAGAAAATAGTAATAGAAAATAGTGTCAAAATATACAAAATAGAAAGCGCAGTGTATGACGCGACAACCTTTCACAAGACTGATGAAGAGAACCACTAAATTACATGGCTCGATTTTGTTACCAATAGGCACCAACTGTTGGTAATTTCGTCAGAACCTAGATCGGTCCTCTGGAAAACTGCGGGTGCGTTCATCCAGAAGATCATTAATGAATGTGTCACAGAAATACCGCGTTCACCACATTCACACTGACCCAACTACCGAATGAAAGAGAGTGCTTTGAAAATTACAAAAGCATTGCATGGGACTTGTGCGCCAAGACAAATTTGATAAGCAAAGGAAAATCACGGATAATGATAGAAAACTTTGGGCTATAAAATTTATAAAAAACAGACGGGAGGGTGAGATTGATATTCCTTTAGTTACCACCAATGCAAGACCCACGACGATATTAAAAGAAAAGGATAATGTTCGAATATGACGCGTACGTTAATTGTTTCCAAATCCTTATCCAATTTTTACTATGTGTTCTATTACGTCATATCCGATATCGGATCTCTTAAGTTTTGGTTCCTGCTTACAGATTACGAGAAAAAAATGGAACTTCAACATAACGTCTCGCCATTTATCAACCGTATCGCCCCAAACGCATCGTGCACATTTGCTGATCAAATCTGCTTACCAGTTGTGGTATATTTTTAAATGTAAATTTAGAGTCCTTAATGCTTGGAAAGAAGATATCGCCACTCCCATTTTCATATATGAAAGCCACAGTGATCCATCAAATTAACTTTCACTTATCCTCTTTTCATTGTTATCCAAATTGATAGGAGCGGTTGTGAAAGACTAAATTATAACTTGTGTATAGTTCAAATATTTTCACCGCGAAACAACATGGATTCCTTCGAGGGCATCTGCACCTCGAATCTGATTATAGCCTGAGCCTGCTTGACTAAAGTTGTTGATGAATGTCACGGTGTGGACTTCATTTACTTAGATTTCTCTGAAGCATTTGACAGAGTTGACTATGCGTTTCGCTGTTCTAAGTAGTTGCATTTGTCCGTTCCAGAACCCCCCGACTGTGTGTTACACAGACCAAGTCAGAGGCATCCCAATCAAGTGTGGAATACATAAGAGGTCCGTACTTGGCTCATGGCTATTCTTGATGTTTATCTAACGACATTAGAGTATATTTTAAACCACAGCTTTTTCTCTTCTTGGATGATATCAACATTTGGCGAGTCATTCATTCCATTAGCGATACGACCAACCTTCAGTGAGACTTGGATTAAATTCACGCATGGACTATGATCAACCACTTAACATTCATCAATTATAATTGCCATGCGTTACGCATTAGTCTTCTTGTGGAACCTAATTATATTCTGTCGCTACAAAGGACGTCATTTTCACTGCTATTGCTGTAATTTATTATCTCATATGTTTATTGATTCGTTTCGTTTACTGCAGCCACTGCAGTTTTTCTTTTTTTCTCTTTTGAGTGCGTGCACCGATAATTATCTGCTGTTCAAGCAAATTTGTTCAGCACAGAGTTTGTTTCTTCATCATTGCTTTTATGCTTTTCCTTCAAATAACATCTTCAAACAACAGCTGATCTTCAGCTCTGAGTTATCAACAACTACATTCATCATATGTTTGTGACTTCTTTGATTTTTCGTTTAATTCTCATCCACTTTTTTCTCGCTGTTTCACCAAAGATAAAGATCTTTTTATTTTTGCATCAGTCTATTGTAGTTTTAACTTTGTTTTGCTGTCCAGTTTAGTTTTTCTGGTCTCGTGCAAGCGATATTTGTTTCCATGACGTGAATATCCCTATCACCCAATATTCACCGCTGCTATTTTCTCGTCCTCTGAGTGTACGTGTTCAGTCGATAGGAAATAAAACCACATGACTGCTACTTGTTACCCTTTCGATTGATCGTTTCCTGGTCATTAATTCTGTTGGCATTTATTATCTGTCTATCGATACTTGTTTTACGCCGTGTGTGCGTTATACTCTGAGGTCGGTTGCCTTCATTGTCAATCGTTCTGCGTATATTTGGTGCATTGTTTCACGTTGCGCGCCACAGCTGCTCAGTCTGAATTTTTTGTATCCACATTGAGTGACAATGTGATCTGCCGCTGCTAAAACGGTCATTCACGGCAGTTATTCGTCATCACTCCAGTCGAAATGTTCCATGGAAAGCTGTCGCACAAGTTGTTCATCTTATTGTGACTAATATCATTTGTGCGTTTTCCATTTCTCATTGCTCACAATTTTGCACTCTGTTGTTAGTATGGCGTTGATTTATCACGGAATCATTTGGTATCCTTCTTAACTTAGTAAATCAATTTGGATTTTCTGATTTTTCTCCGTGTATCTCTGTCCATCGACCACCACAGATCAGAGGAGAGGTGCGCTGCACTCTTTTGTATTTAATTGTTACCAGAATCACGCACTTAACAACAGTAGAAGAATGATTGCAAAGCGTCGGCTTTCTCTTGTGCAGTCAAACCCGCGTCGCCATCATCCAGCACTAACGTTCATATTTTCTCTTAAAGACCGTTTGGATCGAACATAGCCATAAAAAGCTTTCATGTTAATGCTTTCTTTTTCGGCAAGTCTGGAATCGAACTCCGTTCTAGCTGCAGCGAAACAGCTGAACTATTGGTCAACGTCTTTGAGTTCCAGTGAATTAGTAAGCCCTCCATCAAGGGTCAGGCCATCTGATGGCCATACGAATGACTGCGCACCACCAGGGAGTTTTCCTGGAGTTGTAGAGAAGGGAAACTTTCTGAAGTAGTTGAAGTTGCCCATTTAAAATATTATACCTGATTTTTAAACACGTTTCTAATTCTTCTGGTTCCAAATTTAATCAATTGCCTTAGTTTGTATTTGGACGGTGTCCATTCGACCAAATTTGCGGGACATCATCACTTGGTGACTAGGGTTAGCTAAAGTCCAGTCAAAAATAATTAGTGTGTGATCGCTGTTGCCTAGTGGCAAAGGGTATTTGATATCATAAATATCTCTTTCACGAGACGATAAAACTTTATGGAAAATAGACTGAGTGTGTCCCTAACATGCTCAATAAAGTCCCTTATATGAAACCAGTCAGAATATTGCGACTTACCTGACTCTGATGAAGAAATTTTGTTACCCCAATCGATCCCAGGGAGATTGAAGTCTCTAACAATTAGTGATACGTTGCATTGCTTTTCCAGTACTTCAAATGTTTCCATCAAACAATATATTGCCTAGTGGTGAAGCAGTAGGGGTTCTAAAGGCACATGCAAGTGCGAGTCTCCTCCAAACCTCAGTTAGAATTACCGATGTTAGTTGGACTGTGAAAGAAGCCATCTTGATGATGTCCTCATGTATAATAATTGCCACACTCCATTCCGTAGAACCAGTATCCCAATCCTGACGATAGATGGAACTTTGTTGATACAAATGACGGTAGATTATCATCAGATTTCAACCCTGATTCGGAGATAGCAATTATATCGACAAGGGTTTTTTGCAGCAAGCTGCAGCTTTCCTCACTTATTACGTACACTGTAAGCGTTTGTGCACAATAACCGGGCATTTCTATGCTGCACACCTTTTAATTCACTGTTGCTCGTGGTCGAAACACCCTCGTTGATAAACCGTTTAGTGAGGGCGGTTGGACTGCGCATGTGAACGAGTATATAGCCTAATAGCCAGAGCATGGTGAAAAGCGATTCTTGTTAATTTTTTTCGAGTTCATTGAGATCCTTTGCCAACGAGTTATCCACGCACTCTTATTCTACTGGCGGGCCATTTTGATATACATCTTCGATGCCTAATGGAGTAGATTTTCGCTGATGTTGGTCACATTGATGGAAGTTTTCAAGGCGGTCCTGGGCGTTTTTGAACGCTTTCCATGAAATTGTCGTTGAGGCCCCATATCAGGGAAAACTTTTAAGCACCCATCGATGTAGCGTTCAAGGTAGGCTCTTTTCAAAAGGAGCGTTTTCCTGTCCAGCTGGTGTAGAAATTCCACCCAAAATGGTGCGAACACTATTTACATTTGGGTTCACCGGCCACGATAGAGTCATTTTACTTTGCAGTTTATTAAACCTACCATGCGCAAAACGTCCTGAACCATGAAACGGTCCATTTTCCGTCTGGATTTGATTTCACGGCAAAGCGGCTCTACCCGATTTTGGATGAGCAGAGTACGAACTGGCTTCGTCTTCGCCGTTCTATTTCGTCCAGCAAGCTTACTAACTCGCTCATACAGTGCACTAATATGCCTTTCTGAAGCAACCTAGTTTGATTTCTGCGAATTTACAGGAGATTTATTTTCAGCGTTCTTTTTATAGTTGTTTTACTCCCTCTGATATTTCAGACAGGACCCGCTTTTATTGAGAAGGTAGTTTTTATCGAACCAATTCAGCGTATGACAACAGAGATATTGTATTTTTTGATACATCTTCGTTGTTCATAATATAGGCAGAGGTCCCTAAAAATGCTTCCCTAGCTTTCCACTTGCAGTCCTCAAATAACCATTCCAGGCAACTAAGTTGCAATTAGTTTCATAATGAGTACCATGAATGCCAGAGCATTTTGAATGCGTCCAGCTCTGGCACACACCACAAGCTATGCATCTAACTAATGTTTTGCAACAGTTGACTGAAATGCATGGATGTGACGCTTTCGGTATAGAATGTTTGAATATTTGAATATCAATACATCAATGTATTTTTTGAAAAACATAATAGAATAGGTTACTTCTAGTAATGATGTTTCTAAAATGCGATAAATTGATTCCCAATTTACAGCAAAATCAGAGAAAAGAGAAAAAAGAAATGTATCGTTAAGCAGAGCGTGGGAAATTCAACGAATTTGAACGTACCGCGCTACATGGTACACACGCCTGTGCTCCGTACGAATCAATTCTGCTAGAGCCAAGTGTTTTCAGGCACATCTCCGAAAGAATTTGGGGACGCTTTTCGACTTGGTCGACTATCGTCTGGTGTTACTGATAGTGATATTAACTTGCTCAGAAAGTGAAGGATCTAGGCATTACTATAACACGCGATTTTAAATGGGCTACTCAAAGTGACGAAGCTGCAAACAAGGCTCGCAGAGAATTGTTCAGACTTCGCTCAGCGTTATCTTGCCGAAAACCTTCAAAATTCATTCCCTTATACAAATAGTCGTGCGGCCTCACTTGAAAGACTGCATCCAATCGTGGGCACCGTACTTAAAAAAGATATAGCCTGTCTTGAAAGGGCGCAGGGCCTTGTGACTAGGATGGTTGAGGGTCAGACAGGTAAAACCAATGAAGCTAGACTCAAGGACCTCGGTTTGTTCTCATTAAAGAGACGGCGGTTGCGAGGTGACCTAACTGAAGCTTTTAAGATTCTAAAGGGTCTTACGAGGGATAATATTACTGAAATCCTTAAACTTGCCCCTAAAGCAGCTACAAGGGGAAATTCTATGAAATTTCTTAAAAGTAGGCCCAGGTTGCTGGCACGTGATCACTTTTTCAGCAACCGTGTGGTGAACTTCTGGAACAAACTCCCAGATGGTATAGTAAGCCTCCCAAATGTGTTGAGCTTTAAAAGGAAATTAGACGTTTAAGGGTCTATAATATTTCCGCACATTGGTTAATAAAAAGCTTAAAAAACAAAAAAACGTATTTTTACATTTTTCTCATATCTGTCTAGGCCTGGACAACCTGACAGCAAATTATCCCACATGCAGTCTATGACTGTGTTTCACTTTACCTCGACTAGGCTAGTGATTTCATACGCCACACATTGTTCACGCATATTATTGCATTTTTTCATGATTAGCTGGATAGCTGACCTCTCACCGTGCTGGTGAAAAGAAACCCTACCTTACATTCCAGATATTCGGAAACAAGAACGTGTTCAGTTCAGTTCAGTTTGCACAGGACAGTATGTGGCTAACGAGCCAACCCAGCGTCCAGAATTTCTTTCGGTGGAAAGCTGCAGAGAAGCACCCACCACTGCCAAAACGTTTATTCTTTTTGTCTATTTAAAATCTTCGCCGATCGCGAAGCCAGGAGATTATCCATGTTGAATTGAGGAAGCACCGCGTTATAGCTGATGCTGGAAAAAGAAAAAGCAGTTTCTCTTCACCAGCACGGTGAAAGGTTATCTGAAGTAGCATCGTGTATAATAAATAAAAAACACAGAGAACACTAGCCCTCACTTTATTTACGGGATAACGATAAAGACGAAATACCAAAGCTTGTATAGCAATTAAGGAGATTATTCTGGAAAAAACTTACCCCAGTTGCGGTCCAAACCTTGCCTAAAACTAGAGACGGTACTGCAGGATATAACTTCTTCTGGAAGAATGTTCCAGACGTTTACAACCCTGTGGCTGAAAATGTTTTTCCTGGAGTCTAGCCGACATCGTTTCTTAGCAATTTTAATTGAGTGGCCCCGGGTGCCAAGCTCAGGGCTTAAGGTAACGAAGTCGTTACTTTGCACGCCACTCAAACCCTTCAAGATCTTGAAGTTTTCTATTGAGTCACCTCTTAAACGACGGCGCCTAGGGGAGAAAAGATCGAGAGACATTAGGCGCGCAGCGTACGGATTCCCTCGCTGACCTTCAATCATGCGAGTTTCGAGGCGCTGTACGCTTCCAAGTCGAAGCATGTCCTTTTGTAGTGATACACCACGCCTGAACACAGTATTCGAGGTGCGGCCGAACTAATGATTTGTATAGTGGTAGGAATACATCGGATCTTCTGCTCGATAGCACTAATTTCAGCCGAAAGAGTACTTCGCGTGCACGCTGAGCCGCAGCGGCACGTTGGTCCTCCCATTTGAAGTCAACCCTAACCAGTACTCCCAAATCCTCAACACACTGTGTGGCGTTAACACTGAGGGAATTTCCCGCCACCTGGACCGAAATCTTATCAACCAGTGCTGACAAGAGTTGGCTCTTATTTAGGTTCAGTGGGAGGTCATACTGGTATGACCAGTTTATGACCCGTTCAAGCTCGTGCAACAAGGTATCTTCATCCGTTGATCCGATGAATTTAACATCGTCCGCGAAAATAAAGCATGGGCACTTCAATGCAGAGGACAAGTCATCGATGAAAATCAGGAATAGAAGAGGACCAAGTACCGACCTTTGGGGTACACCACTGATCACGTCGGTTTGATTTGACAGCGTAGATCCTACCTCAACTCGGAATGTCCAACCTGTAATGAAGGCCTTTATCCAAGCAAGTAGACTACCCCGATGCATTTTGCTGCTAGCTTAATCTCTAGAATGCGGTGATTTACGAAATCGAAAGCCTTGCTGAAGTCTAGGTAGAGGGCTTCGACAGGCTTCCCTCCCTCCATCCTTTTAGCGGCAGTATTGAGAAAACTAAGAAGGCAGGATCTACCTTCAGGAAATCCATGCTGAGTTACACTCAGCAGAGAATGCCGACAAAGATGCTGACAGATTTTGTCACGCAGCAGTTTTTCCAATACTTTCGAGACGATGCTAGTCAGGTTGACCGGTCTATAGTTACCAACGGTTGACCTGCAACCACCCTTGTGTATTGGCACGACTATGGCTTCCCTCCACTTACTGGGAACAACTCCTAGTTGCAGGCATGAATTAAAAAGCTGGCAAAACGGTTCAGTAAGCACTGAGGCAAGATTTTTAAGCACAATTGAGTAGATACCATCCGGTCCCTCAGATTTGTTGACACGAACATGGATAAGTGCGTCATACACCTCAGCCTCATTGAAGGACAACGCATCTAATACATGGACACCAGGTGTCAGGCTAAGAAGACCTAACGGTGCGTATGAAGAATTATTCCGTCGTTGAACGCTACTGAAAATCCCTGAGAAGGCAGTCGCCTTAGACAGGTTGGTATTGGTAACATTTCCGTCCTCCAGTTTCAAATCCCCTATGTTTTCCCTAGTTTTTCCTTTTGACTGTGCGTAGCTATAAAACCTTATCGGGTTAAATTCAGCATCCCTAGCTAGAGATAACTCAAAATCCTGTTTGAGCACACGCTGTAATTTAACACAGGCATTTCGAGCGGTTTTGTAGCGGGCCCAAGAACGAGAAGTAAGGGATAGCTTATATTGCCGCCATAGACGATCCCGTTTACGGGTAGACCTACGGACTCGAGGAGACCACCAGGATGGCCTTCGATGGCTTCTCACACACTGCAGCGGAGCGTGCTTGTCTTGTAACTCGTTTAGATACTTAGAAATTCTATCCCAGTTTTCACTTACATTTGAATCGCTAGATAACTGAATGGAAGATTTTGAAGTCCGCAAGAGTAAACCCCAGTCTACAAGACTAAAATTGCGCCTAGGACGAGAGAAAGGTTTGCGGAAACGCAATATCGCTTCGAAGCCTATCATTACGTGATCACTTTTTCCGAGCGGCGGTAGGTACTTCAAATGACTAATGGCTTCTAGCTGGGATGACAATACCAAGTCAAGAGTGAATGGAGTGCATCCTTGGCGAAACCTTGTAAGATCATTGACATGTTGGTGCAGCGCATGATTATGGAGCCATTCGAGAAAGGTGTTAGATTGCTGGGTGACTAGACCAGTGGGGACAGGCCAATCTATGTCTGGGAGGATAAAATCACCCAAGATAAGTACACTGTGAGCTGAGTGAAATAAACCGTCGAGTGTCTCAATAGTCTGTGTAAACTCCTGTTGGTATGCACTGGGAGTGACGTAGACACAAGCAATTGCGAGCGATGACTTGTAGCAAGTCAGGATACTCGTACAAACTTGGACGTTTTTAATGGCTAGAGATATCCCTGTACCCATGTTGTGCAAACCATATTCCAAGAGCAGTGCAACGCCACCGCCTCTCCTATCGCCCGGTCTATCACATCTTATGACGAGATACTGTTCACTGATGTTTACCGGCACCTCATCAATCGCAGACAACCAGGTCTCAGAAAGCGCAATAACCCTTGTTGTAACTGAGCCACACAGAGAGAAAGTTCAGCCCACTTATTCCTGATGCTGCATACATTTGCATACAATACTTGGACACTGGTTATTCGTGCTTCTGAAACTAGTGATGTGATTTGCTGGGTGATGCCCGTCTGCATTCCGTAGACTCGCTGTGGTGTCGTATGCAGCTCAAAAACAATGACTCTGCTCTCGTTGCCGTTATCTATCGTCCGCCAAATGCTCTGCTAACCTCCGATCAAGAACTGATGTTATCCATACGTCTCGCCTTATCATTGCAGCATACCCACGCGCTACTAATGGGTGACTTCAACATCACCGAGCTTGCCGCCGCATCCGAACGCAGTACTTTTGCAACATGCATTGAGAACCTAATGGTAAGCCATCCATTATATAATCACGTACACGAACCAACCCGGTTTCGAGGTAATGATACACCCTCTCGACTCGATCTTATACTAACAAATGAAGAATTAATGATTGAGGAAGTGACATACGGATCTCCTCTTGGAAAAAGCGACCACGTAGTTTTGAATTTCAATTTCGTTTGCTACGCTGACTATCCCGTTGACGAGATTGTACCTCTTCGGACCGTCACCGACTACAAAGCTTTCCAAGATACTGTAGCAGCAAATAACTTCGATTTTTTGCACATCGGTGCGTCTACCGACACCTGGTCCGAGTTCGTCACTAGATGGCAATTACTGCAAGCTCGTTGTTCATTTTCCGTGCCGACTAGACCTAAAGGATCTAAGTCTTACATCCGCAGCAGAACCAGAAAGTGGATACACCGCTGGAACGAGGCCTGGCAAAACTTTAGAGTAAGTCGAGCTCACTCCGATTGGGACCAATATCGCATGCTTCGAAATCATTGCACAGCATTACTGCGTCACGACAAGTTATCTAGCCAAACTAAGCTCAATGCTAAATTTGTAGACAATAAAAATTTACTCTACCAGTTTATCAACAACAAACAAAAAGTTCGTACTGGTATCCCTTCGCTTACCACCAAGCACGGCAACACGGCTACCACAAAGGAAGCTGCAAATGCTTTGAAGGAACATTATATGCCAATATTTCAAGGATCTTCGGTGTCTCCTCATATCTCTCTTCCTCCTTTTTCATCCTCTTTTCTTATTTCAAGTGTTGATTTTACCCCTTCGGCCGTCCGAAACAAAATTTCCCAACTGCGCACCAACTTGTCACCGGGAATCGACGGCATTACGCCGAAAGCATTGCAGACCGTTGCCGATCAGCTTTCTGAACCTCTAGCTCACAACTTTCAGCGTTTATTGGATGCCTCCGAAGTCCCAGATGGCTGGAAAGACGGAATCATCACCCCACTTTTTAAAAGTGGCAATCGCAGTGACTCAGCAAATTATCGCCCGGTCACGTTGCTTCCTGTCCTCTCGAAGGTGATGGAATCGATTATCGCCGATCACATTATGACTGTGATGGAGCGCTCGAATGTACTCATAGCGGGGCAGCATGGTTTTAGGCGGGGTCGATCATGCACTTCTAACTTACTATTCGCCAAGGACCATTGGACCAAAGCCGCTGATGAAGGGTATGGTGTAGACGTCATATATTTAGACTTCTCCAAGGCGTTCGACAGAGTTGATCATGCGATACTCCTTGAGAAATTACGAGCAATTGGAATAGGACCTGTTAACATGGATGGCAGCATTTCTTGGTCCCAGATCTCTGCGTGTACGAGTCAGGGATGAGCTCTCCGAACCTTTCCCAGTTTACTGCGGCGTACCCCAAGGATCCGTTCTTGGTCCGCGTTTGTTTTTGTTGTTTATCAACGATATTACAAAATATGTGACATCTCCACTCCTTCTATTTGCCGATGACATAAAATTATGGCGCGTCATCCGCTCACCCACGGACAACAAAGATCTACAGTCGGACATCACCTCATTACAGTGCTGGGCCGCTTGTAATAATATCCCCTTCAACACCGACAAATGTCGCGTACTATTGGTGCGTCGGCGAGGAGATCCCGTGTACTCTCCAGGTGGAAATCGCTTACAGTTCTGCAAGCAGGAGAAAGTCCTCGGTGTGTTGACGCAAGACAATCTGGGTTGTTCTGCTCAGTGCGCCCAGGCATCCACCGTGGCGAACCGGAATGTTGGACATCTCAGAAGAGCGTTCGGTTCGTTTGACCCCCAGCTTTTCAAGCACCTATTGAATGCGTATGTTCGACCACACTTGGAATATGCAGCTTCCGTCTGGAATCCATGGTTAAAGCGCAATCAACACATCATGGAGCAGCCACAACGACGAGCTACGAAGTTAGTCAAGGGTTTGCGTTACACGAGCTACGAAGCTCGACTCCAAGTGCCTAATCTCTTCTTCGCCATGTACCGTCGCATTCGCAGAGATATGATTTTGACTTATCGCATTTTGACGGAGGATGGACACCCGTGCAGCGGGATGCTGTCGTTGGCCCCACCTTCCGGGAATCGCGGATACCACCTCAAGTTATCCCATCAGTACAGCCGACTCAAATGCCGAAGCAATGTTTTCGCGCTTCGAGTCCCTCGCACCTGGAACTCCCTACCCCCATCCGTTATATACGCCCCCTCTCATAGCATTATTAAGGAGCGCCTTGATCTCCACTTTTTTAATATACTGCGCAATTTTTAACTTCATTCATATTTGTACTCATTGATACTGCACAATTCTTTTCTTTCCAGCGTATATTCGCGCTCACATTCCTTCGAAACTGCCCAAACTTCCACGGACCCATATTTTGAACATTGTCGTGTGGTTACCCTACAAGCTTTTGGCTTGAACCCCAACCTTTTAACTTTCCAAAAACGCACCCATTATCCCCATCCATATCAATCACTTTTAATTTCGACCCATTATGTACAATATCCTGTGGTTATTTTTAGGCTTACAGCTATTTAACCACAATAAACTATTGACTATTGACTATTAGTCCTGTTTGGCCCTCGGTCGAAGCACCCGAGGGAGCTGCACGTTTTCTGGCGTGCTACTGTGTGAAAAGTACGAACTGTATACTCGATATCGAAGTGCCGGGTGTTTAACCGCATACTGTCGAAGGAAATCTGGGTGTGTGATTGGCTTTTAGCCACCTTCAGTCCTGTGCAACTTGAACTTGAACTTGCTGTCCCTACAACGCGGAAAATTTAAACTCACGTGTTTGTTTCCTCTATTGTCAATAATCATGGACCGAGGCTTGTTTCTTTCAAAAGTCGACCAAATATATACCAATGCAAATGGCTTGTTTAGGTTGGTACCAGGCAGTCGCTTAGTTTCGATACAACGTAGTGAAACCATGTGGGAAACCCCGAGAATCGCCGCGAAATAACTCCGCAACAGGAGAAATTTCTATTAAGAATGCTGAAGTGCTGGTAGAGAACTTATGGGAGGATGCTTGGCTGAGTTGTGATGCAGCAAACGAAAGCCTCGCTTCGTCTGCGCTCAACGCCGCTGCATTAAGAACCTTTACACCACAAGCTTCCACCGAAGCAGATTCCACATACAGTACTAGTGAGCTTCCATATTTTGATACACCAAACATTCTGTAGTACCTCAGATTCTGCTCCCGATGGTTTTCTAAATTTGGGTGCATTATTTCGAAATGCTGTAAGCATACTATACACAAATGCTTGCGGTGTGCGTAGTAAATGGTTGGAATTAATGCAGAAAGCCTCCAAACTTAAACTTAAGATCCTTGGTGTATCAAAAATTCAAGATACATACACTGTTTCCGCTAGTCTTCTTTCGACCTATGCAACCTTTAGATCACATAGACCAGACGGTAGATGCGGATGAGGAGCTCTAATACTCCTACATCATTGTATCATACCAAGACTTTGGCATTAAATGGTCAGCTTGGGCATCCGGCTTGTCTCGACAATCGTCACTGACGGCAAGCTCTCGTTTGAATTAGGCTGTTTATACATCTGAAAAGGAGGAGCAGGAAATTGGGGAATTTATTACTAGGTTCCTCAAAACAGCCCAGTGACTCTGTTTAATAGGTGATTTTAACCTACTGGGTAACGAGTGAGACTCAAACAACCTCTGATAGAATTTCCCAAATACATCTCGATTGCCTGCTATTCAGTGCCATTCATCAGCACGTGAGAAAACTAGGTACAGAGATGGGCACTCACCATCTACACTGGATCTAGTTCTGTCTAAATGTCCTAAAGATGTCCAAAACCGCTCTTAAGAATCAACGTAATATTCCAGGCAATTCTCTGCTTCCATAACCCACCAGTCAAATACTGGAATAATATGAATCGGGTTGACTGGAATTCCATACGGCTTTTCGCTCCGAAATGCGACTGGTTCTCTGAAACCAATGACATCGAAAGTAAATGGCCAGTTATTAAGCGCAATATCGTAAGTCTTTAAGACCCTCACTGTTCTTTTGTACAAGCCACCTTGGTGGACTCCTGCTGTGCGACGCAACACTATTAGACACAACAGAAACTGGCGAAGATACACATCCTTTCCGACTTATAGAAATTTTTCGTGCAATAAGGCTTCGAGAAACAACACAGTAAAAATACAACGGAGGCTTAAGCAAAGCTACGAGACTTACCTAGCAAACTCAGTTAAAAAGACCCCTAAGAAGTATTTTAGTTACGTCTAGTCTAAGGGTAAGACCAATGAACACATATGTCCCCTAATATTAGACAATGGCGAGAATGCCAGTTCTGATTCCGATAAGGAAGCAGCTTTGCTGGCTTATTTTCAAAATGTACGTAGCATGGATGCCGGTACTGCGATTCACTCAGTCCCAACTCTTGGTACTAGAATTGGTGCCTCTAAGTGAAGTAGTTTTTTGCACGGAAGATATCGCTTGGATCCTACAGAATCAAGACGGAAATAATTCCGCCTAACCTGACTATGTGCATCCGAAAATTGTAAAGAAAATAGCTAGTGTACTAGCAGAGCCTCTGTAGGTTATACAACAAATCGCTCTGCAACGGCATCCTACCGGATGACGAATAAACCAATTGTCGTACCCATTACAAAAGGTAGTTGGGCAAACATGGTTATGAATTTACGACCAGTAAGCTTGAGTAGTGTTTTATGCAAAGCCTTGGCGAGACTTATTAGGGATCGGTTGTCCAGCCACCTCATGCACAATTCATCATCAAGCAAGGTTCAACATGGCTTAAAGAAAGGTCGAGACTCGAATCTTCTATGCTTTTTAGATAGAGCTTCCAAGACTGTGCGAAGGCGGGCGGGTAGAGATCTTCTACTTAGACTTTAATAAAGCCTTCGACTCGGTCAGTCACAGGTTCCTAGGGTTGAATCTTGCTGCCAAAGAACTATCTGGTAAGCTTCACGACTGGATAACCAGTTTTCTTCGCGATAGATCCTTCCAGGTCCATGTAGGCGATACTACCTCTGAATTACGAAACGATACCAGTGAGGTCCCACAGTGTTCAGTATTTGCCTAATACTTTTCCTTATCTTCGTCGATGATTTGGAATCTCAGTTGTCATGTCACTGCTACATGTTTGCTGATGATGTCAAATTCACCAGATCCAGTGATCACGGTGATCTGTTTAGAGATATCAAAAAGGTGCTTAAATTTTCACAGGATTCAGATCTTCCTCTGAATTATAGTAAATGTGATCTGTTATCTGCAGAAGTCGTTAAAATTACAGTATGATGGTATGAAAGCACAAGCCTGATCCAGGCAAAGTGCCGCACAGTCAGACTGCACATGGGCTGAGATACTGTCAGGTTGCCCAGGCCTAGACAGATATGAGGGGGAAATTTAAATAGAATTGGTAGTGAGACTCCAGTGTGTTTCAGCATGTGGTTCACCACCGTTGGCAAATCAATTTAGCACGATTTTAGCCGTACAGCACATAAATGCTGCATGATTGCACATCCATGCAACTTACAGTGACTGCAAACAGCGGCAGGATCGACTTCAAATCTATTCAAAGGGTTAAGGATTTAGGTGTAGTCGTAACAGCGGACATCAAATGGGCTGCGCAATGTGCCTCAGTTTCACAAGGACCTAGAGCATAGCTCTTTATGCTTAAATCTGTTCCTACATGTAGAACACCGGAAGTGTTTATCCCCTTATATACGGCGATTGTCGGGCCTCATTTAGAATATTGCCTACAAGCCTGGAGCTATTTCTTCCAAAAGGACACATTACTACTAGAGGACGTTCAAAATGGTTGAATTTATGTCTAAGAAAACCTACGGGGAACGTCTGATTTCTCTAGGTCAAAAACCTGTTCTCTCGAGCCGCCTACCCTTCAACTGGAGGACATACAATAAAGCTCGCGAAAAATCACAATCGTCTGAATCTTAGGCAACACTTCTTCAGTGTAAGAGTGGTCAGCTTCTGGAATAAGCTGCCTGAGAACCTAATCGCTTGCACCACAATAGGCGCGTTTAAAAAAGGTTTGGATGTCTCGTGACATGAGCTTTTTCCTGACTTTCTCTGAATATCTAAGTCGGGTGCCAATAATGTTAGCATGAAAATGTTTTTTATTTTCAATTTTATACGCTTTTTACTACGATTAAAAAACAAAAAGAAATTGCACAAAAACTCAAATTATGTCAAGTTTTAAATGTTTGCACAAATTTTTCCTTAGTTCGGCTCTTACCAGCTGGTGAACAGAAACCCTTTCCGTTTTTTCCCAGTCGCAGCTACAAAAACCTGGGTACCGAAGGACGGTCTGGATAATCCCTGACTCACAAATTTTTCCTTAGTTAACCTCTCACCTCTTGCACGTATGTGCAATCGTGCAGCACTTCTGTGCTGTGCGGCTAACATCGTGCTAAATTGATTGGCCAACGGTAGTGAGCTGCATGTTGAAACACGCTGGAGCTCACTACCATTTCTACTTTCTATTTTCTTTCTCATATCTGTCTAGGCCTGGGCAACCTGACAGTATCTCAGCCCACGTGCAGTCTCTGACTGTACGGCACTTTGCCTGGATCAGGCTTGTGCATTCATTCATTTCACTACCATTTCTATTTCTATTTCCCCCCTCATATCTGTCTAAGCCTGGGCAACTTAGCCCACGTGCAGTCTCTGACTGTGCGGCACTTTGCCTTGACCAGGCTTGTGCTTTCATACCATCATACCTCACCGGATGGTGAATAGAAACCCTTTCCGTTTTTCCCACTCGCAGCTACAAATACCCTAGTTCCAAAAGAGGGTCTAGATAACCTCTGACGTATAATCGTATAACAAAGAACCAACTTTGGCAATGGTGGGTGCCTCTTTGAGGCTTTCCACCGACAGAAATTCTGGTCGCTCGATTGGCTTATCAGCCATTACAGTTCTGTGTCAACTGAACTGAACTCCTCCTTATTTGATGAAAGAGTGCCAAGCCTTTGTCAACTTCATCTTTTCCCACTAAGCAAAATAGTTCAGGGGAACATAACATGAAAAAATCATATCAATTGTTTTATATTTTCCCAGTAATGTCAAGTGGTATCCTGTTCACGAGTTCCTTGAACTGCAATAACCTCATTCGCAAGTGCATTCCGCAAGGTAATAACTTTCGTTTAGAGCGTGAATCCTTGTGCTAGGCGGAGTGTCTTGCATTTCCGAACCTTCACAGCATGATTACATGTTCTTGAGCGTCCTTGGATAGAGAGAAACTCGAACTGTTCCTCACCATCATCATCATAAAGCCAAAGTTCCTCACCACAGGCTCATAATATTATCCGACGAGTTAACAGCAAGTCGTAGCGCTTCACCGAATACTAAGTGACATTAGGTTTAGGTGTTGAACTCTCTCCACATAAGACATGGATTTCAATAATCGAACGCGAGTTGAGCTCGCTTCAATTCTTTGAATCTCAAACTCATTTTCATCACTTGATCCAACTTTACGTAATTTCCTGAGGTTATTTAATGCTATATGCTCATCTCAGCATTAATAGACTATTAAATTACCTGTTTGGTCGCTCGCCGTTGCACCTTTCCAACTTATCTCGTTCTCCCTCAGTGAGTGGAAAGGTTGCTGGCAAAGTTTTTCCAAAACGGTCTCACTTAAGTCGAAAAGATGATGCAAAACATGGGCCTAATCACTGAGAAAGACTAACTAAATACCTAATATGATCGATTTGCGGTACTAGCTTTTCTCTTTTCTGTCCTTTTGGTTTTAAACGATTGCTTCGAAGTCACGTTGAATATCTACAAATTGGATTTGATGACCAGCAATGAAATACCTATACACAAACGTGATAATAGTATATTATGGTAAAAATTCTACATGCTTGAAAAGCTAACCACGGGATATTGTACACCTGGAGTCTTATACTTTGGGAAATTTCTTACGAACTTTGTTGTTAGTTCTACTTGAAAGTGTTGAACGTGCTCTGAAAGAAAGAAGTACGGTATCACGAAGTAGGAGAAGGTACAATAGTTCAAATGTTGCAAAGTAATGTGCACCATAGAGAATCTTCAAAAATAATAAGGGAAGGTGTAGGCACAACGAAAGAAGTTTCAGCGACGCGAACGGTGAAGTTTTGTGTCCGTCCAACCTGCATGGTTGATTGACTTTTAAGTGATAAAATGTAGTACCAGTGGAGACAGCAAGCAGTAGCATTCCTTTACGAGGATGAGTTTCTTTAGTTGACATTTTGTACGTCAATATCTAATCCTCTTGGATAATACGGTACTATCTTCTTTTGGTTATGCCTTCTTGGTAGCTTAGAAACTCAAACCCTTCGACCAGCTTCCTAGCGTAATGTCAAAGTTGTTCCAGTACCAGCTCGTCGCGGTTCAACCACAGGTTCCAAACAAAAGTAAGATGCTCCATATGTAGTTTGACGTACGCATTGGTGGAATGTAAAAACACGTCAAATCTACCGAAATTACGGTTCAAGAGACTAACGTTATGATTCGCCACAATAGCTGCTCCAATGCATTGAGCAGAACAACCTAAATCGATCCTATTCAACCTCATAAGGTCCCGTTCGGTGGCTTACAATAAGCGGTGTATCACCCAAGGTATATATGGGGCTACATTGTTGTCTGTTCCGCAGTGCACGTCATTTTTGCGTATTAAACGGCAATTGGTTCGATACACATCGGGTTTGGAATGATTTCAAATCTGACTGCAAGTCAATAATATCGGTTGGGAAGGAAATCAGGCGCCATATGTTTCTGTCATCTCAAAACATGATGAATGGTGCTCCTGAGCATTTTTCTGTCAATAATGAGTAATAGAAATTGGGTACATCACATTCAATTAAGAAGGACCTAAAAGTGTCTCTCGAAGTCGTACTCGGAAAAATATGCAATCATCTCTTAAGAATAGATGCCATATTCTCAGAGTTTATAGCTTGCAAATATATACCCTGTGGTGAACTCTTTAGAAATCATGTTTAATTAGATAAGTTCCACCCCGTAACTAGCTAGTCGAACAGTCTCGTGCAAGGACGAAAATGGGACAAGCATTTGTCGACCACGTCTGTTCCGACTCAACAACATAATGCCGTAGGAAATTCAAATGAAAGTATCCTATCTAGTGTTGTCCAAATTTCCACTAATAATGTAAAGGGACACAAACCTGTCTTGAAGTATAAATGCTACTTCGAGCGGACCATAATAATTAGTTTTTGATAAGTGTATTGAAGTGCTTGACCCGGAATCGATTTTTAATCCTGCATTTGAAAACCATGGTTTGTTGTACTATCCATGTACAACAGCGGCTTCTGTGTATAACATTGTTTACCACATATTAACTGTTTAACGTCTTAATTAAACTGATCTTCACACTATCCACTTGATGGCAGCAAACAGCCAAAAACTGGTTGTCTAGTGTAAGTATGTGGGAAATGCGCAATGTCATTCGTTAAAGGTTTAAATTCTCCAATCGATGCTTATAAAACTGAATTGAATGAGCAATGAAGAATGACTTTTGATTATGCTAAATGACATTTTCGTCACAGTTGAACTGATACCTAACACTATTTCTTCGTAGTCCCTGACCGATAATGTTTAACAATTACCTTTATTTTCGCGTGTTTTTAGTTTCATTTCTCACTTCAACTGTTGCTAAAGCATTTGTGAATCGCATCTTGTTCCACCTAACAACCTAGTCCAGTAAGAACTTTAGAGGAAAATATTCTACCCATTGCGGTACATCTCAATCTTTTCGGGCAACTCCTTGTCTTCTAGCTACTTAAAAATTTCAGAGTTCGCTGCGATTACTGTTTCCGGAAGCGTGTTCCTCAAGTTGGCAAATTTTCCATTGTGTGAAATGTGGTAAGCGGAGAGTCCTGCGGTTGCGAAGCTTGGGAGTATGGCTGCGGGTTTTTGAACTTCTTTTGAGAGAAGAGATTCCACATTTTGTCACCATATGTTTATAACAATATCTAGCAAGTGTTCAATATGTTTAGCGCACTCGTCAAATATCAACTGATGCGTAGAGTGGGCGTTGAATTCTACACACGGAATATATTTTAATCAATTCTTTGCCGTGCGTCATATCAAACGTTATCATTTGCGGACGACCCTATCCCGATCCAGAGCATCCCGAAGAAATCCTTAGGTTGTCCGAGTTGAATTTATACCGGGAGACAGGACTGCTGGTTTATCGAATGCGGATGACCGCTCTTTTTGAGGTATGGTATGAAAGGACAAGCCTGATCCAGGCAGTGCCGCACAGTCAGATACTGCACGTGGACGATATTACTGTCAGGTTACCCAAGCCTAGACAGATATGAGATGACCGCATGTATCGCAACAAACCTTGGTCAGACACAAGGCATCAAATTATGGTATGTTTTTATAGCTAACAAGTGTGAAACACCTTACATGGATTAGAGCGTTTCATTTCCAAATCTCGCTTTCTGTTGTGCCAATCTAAGTGTAGTCACTGCTTTGGTTTTCTTAGGCTTTTGCTTCTCTTCTGGCGATTTTGTGGTGAGATCTCGCAATATTCACACCATAAGGCTTTAGCGTTTACTGACATTCTCTAATTTCATTGACGGCGCATTGCTTTTCTTTACACTAAATGTCGAGTGTACGAAGCAGTCTTTCGTGCTACGCTTCTAAGAAGATGCGTAACTAGACCGACCCGCGCAAACGATATTTACTTTGCTCGCACTATCATGCAGCATCATGTTGTTAATATCTGTCTGTCGACGGATTTGTGGACCAAGTTGATTTGGGTTGGTAGAAATGCTGATACTAACTCGTTTGCTGTATTTAAAAACGTATCAACACCACTTATTTTCGCATTAATGTAGCGCATCTGTACTCTGCAAGTCACCATGCTAAATAGCTTTGATGCCGTTATTGTGCTGCTTGCGGACACATACTGGAGTTTCATTGTCATTTTAATTTCATTTTTTCTCGTATGCTTGAATTCAGGCTTGATTTTTCATGCATACATTGTTAGGATACTGCGCTTCATTCACTGCGCCTGGTTAAATTTGGGAGATACAACCCAGGCCTAACCATATTTAAGTCAGTCGTATTTGTGACAGTTAAATATTTACTACTCGCTACCAACGTGATGTGCTATCGTTCAGTACTTCTGTTTTGCTCCGCTAACACCGTGTTAATTTGATTTGCCGCTGGTAGCAAGTTAATTTCATAAACACACTGGATCTCCCTGCCATTTTTTTTATTTTTTTTTCTCATATCTATCTAGGGCTAAACGATCTGGCAGTATCTTACTTTTTTAATTTTGTGCGACTATCTCCTCCTGGAAGATGAGTCGGCTTCAATGAAGAGTCTTGGGAATTTCGGTACAAAGCGGTGTCCCCAGCACCATTCGGTGTTTGTTCGAGTCAGCCTTTGCACTACCAAGTGCGACCTGCAAGGCAGCAGGGAGTTGCCAGAAAGAGGTGGTGTGCACCAACTAACCGTTTCAGATTTTTCCTCAGGGTTTTCCCGCGATCGGTTATCCCGCAAGGCAGCGGAGGTTTAGAATCAGGGTTTTCCTTCCCTTAGATGAAATACCCTCCCAGGCTAACGAGCTTCATCTGCTCGAAGAAAACTGGTTTTCAGGCGCCAGTCACTCGCCCTCACCCCTTCTCTCGTTGGTAGAAGCAGTTCCGCCGGGCTCGGGGAGCCACTGGTGCAGGCCAGAAGCTGGACTTGGTTGTCAGGGGCTATTTGAGACGTGCGCCATATGGGAGCATTTTATAAACAGTGGGAGCTTATCCCCACTGCCACCCCCGGCTATAACAACCTTTGGAACCACAGTATCTTATCCTTCATGCAGTCTATATGCTGCACTTTGCCCAGATGTGCAATCATACTGTACTTCGTACCACGCAGGTATCACCGTGTTAAATTGATTTGCCAAAGGTAACGAGCTGCATGCGAAAATACGCTATCTAAATCCTTTCACCAGAAAGACATCATGCAGTTGTTCAGATGTTATGCATCGCTCGGACTTTGTTTACCGTCAGAAATTCACTTTTGCTTATCATCAGTTTGCTTACGACTAATTTGACCGAGAAGTTCAGAAACCCGAAGGATGTTTCAACTTGAAGTAATCGTGTGCTTGTCGAACACAGTGCCTGTTTTTTCAAGAAATTATTACTTTTATTACGGTTCATTAATCCGTTGCACTTATTATGTTTTTTATTGTTACAGTCCTGAAAATCTTGAACAAAGGGTCAGTCTTTATTCGCGCTCTTGTTTCCAATCATGAAGTAAGTTTGAAGGTCTATTTTCAAGTTAGAATCAACATTGATGGGATACTTGTGTACTTTCCGTATGAATACATATACCCGGAACAATACCATTATATGCTTGAGCTTAAACGGACGCTAGACGCTAAAGTATGTTTATGTTTCATCATTTTCCCAGGGTCATGGTGTTCTAGAAATGCCTTCTGGAACCGGTAAAACGGTGTCTTTGTTGTCCATGGTGGTGGCTTACATGAAAGCCAGACCAGGTGCAATAGAAAAATTTGTCTACTGTTCGCGAACTGTTCCAGAAATCGAAAAGGTACGGCTGATTGCACATCTTCATTGATAGGTTGTTGAAGAATTAAAGGTTCTGAACAACTATTATGCCAGTGAAACAAATGAAGGAGGTTCAGGCCTACTGGGTTTAGTGTTGAGTTCCAGAAAAAACTTATGTATTGAACGAGAAGTTCGAAGATGTGGCGACGGTGCCTCTATTGACGCGGCTTGCTTTAAACTTACTGCAAGCTTTGTACGTAAAAAACGCGCTTCCGACTCTTCTACACCATATTGTAAATATTTTGAGGTAGTGTGTTAGCACATTTATAATTCTCGAGGAATTTGATCTCCATGGACGCGAGCAACCTCTTCCTGTTGGCATTTACAACTTGGTTGGTATTTTCATTGTTTATATTTTTAGAGTGACTTGAAGGCATATGGTCGTAAACATGGTTATTGCCCTTATTTTTTGGCTCGATATTCGGTATGTTCTTAATATATATTTGCTTTATTCTTTAGATTATGCATGCAAATATTATTGTGTACAGCTATTACTACCTACTGGATCCGAAAATTGCCAATCTCGTCTCACGTGATTTACCAAAGAATAGCGTTATAGTTTTTGACGAGGCGCACAATATAGGTCAGTCTTTGTTTTGATTATCATAGCTGATAGTTCAGATTAGTTATTTCACTCTTCGGTTTTCCATCACATTAATGTATATTTTGCTCCAATCATCATTTTTACATCAGTAGGTTTTAATGAAATCAAAAACGAGAGGCCAGCTCGTATTATTCTGTTGACCTTTACTTATTTATTGTCCGCTTTTATATGGTTCCCATGAGCAGTTCCCTGTTGCTCTCAACTATCTAGTACACTACAGTTCTAAACTATAGTATATATTGTTTTCATTGCCATCTTCCTAGCAGAATTTACATTTAGTTGATTCCTCGAACCCTGATAGTATTTTCTCACTTCACCGCCAAATATTTATACAATTCCGATTAGATCCTCTGTTTTAGCGCACTGCGGTCTCACCGTTTTTAGCTAAAATAGAGTTTTCTGTGAAAGCAATATCCTTTTCGGAACTTGCGTCGTCGAAGCGCAAATATTTACTGTAAAAGCAAGTGTAAGCTGTTGTTCGGAAATCGCCTGTTCTAACCTGTTTCATATATATACGTTAGTAAAAATTACGAAACCTACCTGCATCACCGGACCTCCCATTTATTAATAGTGTTTTTAACGCCGTCTTGCAAGTAGTTTTATCCCTCTCTTGGTATATTTACTCACGTTTTTTGGTTTCGCCTTTTTGGAGCTTGTTGTTTCAGTCTCAATTTTCGCGCAAACCTCGGCCAGCAACTAGCACTGAATCGTCTTTCAATTCCTGCCGTGATAATAGTTAATTGTATCAGTGTTATTTCTCGAGAATGTCTTATTCCTTCTCAGTCCATTGATGTTCTTTATGCTGGTTCTCTTATCCGGTTCCACCATAAAGAAGCGTTCAATTTGATAATCCATCCATCATACATGGTGTTAGTTTGTCAGTTATTTTTCCATGTATCTTCACTACTCTTTCTACACCTGTGTGTGGTGGGAAATAAGGAATACCCACATTTTTTCAAAATACGTAACCGCGGTTTGCCACGTTATAGCCACTACGCCACTGGACCCATTTCTATAATGTATTTATTTCTATGTTATATCTCTAAGCCGCTGTTAATTAAGGCTCTTACAGTGAATCACAATGTTCCGATGGTGAATTTTAGGGTGATTGCCGATCAAACGCTCAAGATGCCTATAAATGATTAATGTATTGTGTGGCTCACATCACTCGAGCTTACATTCTACTCCAGTATGTAAGTGCAGTGTATATGAGCAACACAATACACTAGAATATTTAGTTCATTCCTCGAAATAAACTTTTCTTCCCGTTCTTTGTCATTTTTGCCTAACTCATAACATATTTTCTTCCCTATGTTATTACCTTTTTGTGGTCCCTCTTTTTCAAATTCAGATAATGTCTGTATAGAATCAATGAGTTGTACGCTTACCCGACGCTCTCTAGAAAAAGCGACAAGCGGTTTAAATCGTTTAGCCGAACGTGTTCAAGAAGTGAAGTTGCACAATGCCGAACGCCTCAAGGACGAATATCGTAAACTTGTCGAGGGTCTACGTCAAGCACAAATTTCCAGCGAAACCGACCAAGTCTTGGCCAACCCAAGTAATTTCAAAAATCGTTTCCAATTATTATGACTCCATATAATATATAATATATATATATATATAACTATATCGTATGAAAGCACCACGCCTGATCCGGCAAAGTGCCGCACAGCCAGAGACTGCATATGGGCTAAGATACTGTCAGGTTGCCCAGGCCTAAACACATATGATGGGGGAAATGGAAATAGAAATGGTAGTGAGACTACAGCGTGTTTCAGCATACAGCTCATTACCATTGGCCAATCAATTTAGCACGATGTTACCCATACAGCACAGAAATGGTGCACGATTGCACATCCTTGCCGTCTCTGACTGCGGCTCTTTGCTTGGATCAGGCTTGTGCGTTCTTACCATCATACTACTTTTACCTACCATTGTTTTTTACTATTTTCTTTTTAGTTCTACCAGAAGAAATATTGCGTGAATCCGTTCCCGGTACTTTGCGTAGTGCTGACAGCTTTGTCGCATTCCTTCGCCGTTTTCTAGAATATGTTAAACTCCGTCTACGAATTGCCCACGTAGTCCACGAAACTCCGGTCTCTTTCCTTCGCGATTGCCTTGAAAAAGTATGCGTTGATCGCCGTCCTTTACAGTAAGCTTCTGTTTATCGTGGATGTTTCGTTAACCTTTCCCAACAGGAGATGCTTGTTTTTAACCAAGCATCTTTTATTGACTATTACTATGTCATCCTCAAACTTGTGCACGCTGTGTAGGTAACAAATTACCGAAATTTAATGATCAGTCGTTGAATCCTTTCACTGATCTCAAACTCTTTTCTAGTTTCAACCTGTATAGTTCACATAGTCACAGAACTTGCTTCGTGGTATCTGAGTTTTCCATGCCTATACTACTCATATCTTTCACTTTTTGCGAAAGCAATTGTCTTACCCTTTTTACGATAAGGTGCTTCTTAACGTGATTAGCGTTTCCATCGAGTAATATTTAGATGTCTAATATTGATACTTGACTGTACATTACTTTGTCTACACGGCATCAGGAGACGCCTACATCACCTGTGGATTTTGTGATAATTTTAGTGGTCCAAGAACAAAAACAAAATGAATGTGATACCTGGCAATAGCCTCATATTTTCTTCCAACTTGCAGCTTATTTCGAAATCACATAATAGCACGATTTTTTAAGCTTTGCAAATATACTTGAAAGTTGGTAGTGCGAAATCTTATTTAATAAGATTGCAAGTCTAGTCAAGAAGAGTGCTACATGCTCTGATATACTACGAGCTTGCTCGATTGTTGTCAGGTTTCTCATACATAGACGAAAAGTTTTAGTGTAGGCATTAAATAAATGTGTACTATTTTCTATGGAAATAAATTCCTTAGAAGTTTATTGCGCATGCATTGTACAAACATTCTTCAACACCGTGCTTTATTTTTGTTGACAAGTTTTTTTTATAATTTCTTATCTGACCGATGGGACCTATAGATCCGGTGCTTATATCCGGTTTTTTAAACTTGAAACCGTATGAATGATTTCACTTACTGACCGGGATGTTATATTGTTGTAGTTATTTTTGAAACTGTTTTTGGTACCTAGTTTACGCCTGGTTGTAATAGGGATCTGGAATGTGCATCTGTGATGGAACATGAGCCTTGAACTTTTGAATTTCAATCGCCTTGTCCGCTAAGCTGCTATATTCCGTCAAAATGATATGAGCGGGATTAACAAATTACATAAGCCTGGAATGACCTCAGAGAGCTTGTAGCCACAACAAACTGCTTATCGCTTTGCCGTCCTATGGACCACCAGATAAAAAATGGATCACTAAATAATGTGGGTTAAAGAAGTACGTATTTGCTTTCCTTTCCTGATTGAATCTTAAAAATTTCACTTCGTATCGCTGTTTTCGTATTTTGCCTACTTTTCTATATTTTCGTGGCCTGTTGCGTTTCAGATTCTGTTCTGAACGCCTGCGGTCATTGCTGACCACATTGGAATTGGCGAATTATGCAGACTTCTCCGGACTCACCCTGTTGTGTAATTTCGCTACATTGGTCGCAACCTATACTCGCGGTGAGCAGCTAAATCATTTCGCTAATAACAATGGGTCTAGACTTAGCGAAGGTCGCGTAACCACTAACAAGCTTTCCTTTGGAAAATATTGATCAATGTGTATTTACTTCGTTCCCGTTCAGATTATCTGATTTTAATCTACTGTTATGGGTCAATATCTATTCATTCTTTTCAGCTAGCTTGTTTTATTTACAATGTTCTGTTTCACTGTCAATATCATTAGCGAATTTGGTGTCAACCAAGAAAAGCAGACTGATCATAGTTGGGACATTTTAGTATTAAACTGTAAACTGATTTAGTGCATTAGAGTTGCAAAACACTAGATGGCATTTTGCCGCATGTAATCAATCGGTATTTTATCGAAAGTATCGTATACGTGCATGCGTTGTCCCTAACGTATTGACGACATCTACCTTCAATTTCATGCGATTGTGATGTACATTCATGGTCGACATCGACCGAAGGAGGTCAATAACAACAACCTTCAATTTATTTCGACAGATTTTTACGCTAGTGTTAAGTTTCAAAAGCAGGTCAATTTAGTCATCACGATAGACATTACACCGGTGGCAAGTACCGAATGCTTAATTGCCATTCAATCATTACAAAGATGGGAATGGTGGGACATAACAAGCTGCTGAACCTGTAAAAGATTAGGCACAGACACTGGGTGCATACATCTCGAGTTAAACGAGTAGAACGACATTAACATGACAGCTTCCTTGCTGCTTTTACTGTCACCCAACATAACAAGCTTTGATCACCACTTCACAGGACAACTTACAAGATTGATCAAACACCCGAAGACTTTGTCTACAACAACAACGCCACTGAATAGTTTGAGTCAATTTAATACCAATTTTATCTTACGTGCTTCGTGCTCACTCTGCAGAATAAGTGTCATCAAATGGACACATATGTATCTATTTCTGCGAAACCTTGGACAGTATTGCGACTGTAGACAACGTTTAAAATTTTCAAGCAATCGTTGAATCAGATTGACACACTACACTTTGAGGTGTATTTGACAGATTATGAAACTCAATTTAGTTACAAGTACAATATGAATAGACTATCTCAAGCTTACATATCACTGTAAATGGTTATAATGGTGTTTGTCACTTAATTTTTTTTCAATTCACTCAACTTCCTCATGCGATTTTGAAATTGTATTACACAGATTATAACTTTGTTTACAACCATTACCTATTTTTCAGGATTTTGTTTGATTATCGAACCTTTCGATGAACGTTCGCCAACCATAATCAATCCGGTGCTTTATTTTCAATGCCTGGATGCCAGTCTGCCCATACGGCCTGTGTTCTCTCGATTTGTGAGCGTGATCATCACGTCTGGAGTGAGTACCTTCCGCACAAGCTTGTCAAATTGTGTCTTGTTTCCACTTGACCCACGAAATGCCGTGCAATATCGAGCTGCAATCTCACTGCCTTTATCGTTTTTTTAAGTTTCTATCTAAAATTTGATGACAACATTTCAGCCCTCGTCATATTTGTCAAACTACACGATAGTTTGCTTTAGATTTCATACATGTGTTTTAAAGAAATTTTGATGTCTCCACATCTGTCTACTCACTAATTTCCTTCCCGTTACTTTCCACTTAGTGTAATATTAACGCTAATGATGGGTTTCCTCATCTTCATTTATGCAAATTGCTTGACGGGCATCAATCAAAAGTTCACATTTACATACAGTTTACTAAGTTATTGTTTCATTCTCTATTTCTACAATGCCGATTCATCTGTCTCACGTATCAACGTAAAAAAACATTCCCAGAATTACTTGGATAGCTCAAACATGTATTTATCTGCCTAGTAGCAATCTTCTTTGTGCATTAGGGATATATATATATGTATATATATTTACACAATCATTTCAAAATGAAAAGTGCCATTAGGGAAGTGTCAACCTTTTGTTATGCACGTGATTGAAGCCAAAACTTGAGTTTCTCTAGTCCTATTTATAAACCTCAAGAGCTGTTATATCACTTATAGTTACCTCGATGATAAAATACTTGCACCACGATGTGCTACAACCAACCGAATGCATATTTCCACTACGCTTCTAGATGTAATTAATCATCTTCCTCAGGAATAATATTCTGTCGGCATGACGCACTGATTTTCGAATGCATAAAATCTTGATAAGTTCATTCATTCATTCCCTCATCCATTCATTCTTTCATCCATTCATTCATTAATGAACAGCTAGAACTATCAAACATGTAGGATATCGAAGTAGTGCCCCCCTCATATCTGTCTAGGTGCACGGATGTGCAATAGTGCAGTACTTTGTGCTGTGCCGCTAACACCGTGCTAAATTGATTGGCTACAGGTAGTGAGCTGCATGCTGAAACACGCTGCCGTCTCACTACCATCTTTATTTTCTATTTCTCATATCTGTCTAGGCCTGGGCAACCTGACAGTAATATCGCCCACGTGCAGTCTCTTGACTGTGCGGCACTTTGCCTGGATCAGGCTTGTGCTTTCATTCATTCATTCTGGGCAACCTGACAGTATCTTATCCCACGTGCAGTCTCTGACTGTTCGGCACTTTGCCTGGATCAGGCTTGTGCTTTCATACCATGCCAGTGGTGCCGTACCCACGGATAAATTAAAAGGCCTTGTGCTCATTTGCCATCGTGAGTCACAGTTGGACTAACATTCCTAAACTTGACTTCTCAAAATGCTTTTAGATAATCTATTCTTGTAAAAAAAACTTCAGTTGCTTCAACAGCTAACAGGTTCCTGTAATTCCGGTTGTGGATGGACTGGATTGTTCTGCCTATACTTTCTTTTGCGCATTAGACAAGCGGATTTCGTGCACAAATGCACAATTTCGAACTTAAAACGGTTTTCATTGTATTTACATGTCATATGGCTTAACCCTTCTTTTAAACTTAGGTTTTGGCGTTCTGGTTCATAATATTCAACGTGTTTCCTGTATAATATCAGCTTATTTTTTTTTTTTCATTTTTCACCAGACCCTGTCACCACTGGAAATGTATCCGCGAATTTTAGATTTCCATCCTGTGAATTCTGCTTCCTTCACGATGACTCTTGCGAGGAATTGTGTTTTACCGATGGTAAGTTACTCTGTTTGAAGCACACTCGTTTTCTGAATTTTCAAATTTATCTGCGATTTTTCAAATGTTGGAAGCTTTGTGAAACATGATCGCACTGTACCCAAACAGTGTTTCACACAGTTATGATCTATTATAATATCATGCGTGTTTCGTTCTCTAAACCTCGGTCATGATTTCTTGCTTTCAATTTTTTCTTGCCAATCTTCTTTTCAGTTGCTTTCTTTGTTGTTTAAAACGAACAGCTCGCTTTTACTTCTTTGTACGCACTTCTCAAAGTTCTACAAGCAGCCTGTAAACTGATGTTTTATAAATGACCTAAATCATGCAAAGAAATTTGAGTTCGGTTAGAGCAGGTTTTTAGGTAACGTTTCACTTCTGACACATGCTTCGTCAGACCAAGCGTGTTAGTCAGATGTGAAACCTTACCCAAAAACCTCCTCTAAGCGATTGCACTGATCTTTGCATTATGAATACACGATCGGTCCCAAACATATTCCAATCGATTGCTAATCTAAATTATGCTGCTGGAACATTGTTTTAACATGTTAAATTATTATTATTATTATTATTATTATTAAATCACAAGCCTGGTTACAGGCAATGTGCTGCACAGTCATGACCTGCACATGCACTAAGATACTGTCAAGTTGCCCAGGCCTAGACAGATATAAGAATATAAAGAAAGATGTTTGTGAGATTGCGGCGCGTTTCCATATGCAGCTTACTACCGGTGGCAAATCAATCATTGCATGGTGTTACCCACGCAGTACAAAGTACACACGTTTGCACATCCATGCAAACAAATGTCTTGCCAACCGTAATAAGGAGATAGCTCTTGATCCAAGCTTCTGGAACGCTCTGTTTCTCTTTCGGGTTTTCTGTGTGGCAGAATTATGTGGTGTTCCATGGCCTTTTAGATTTAAGCGAACCCACATATGCCTAAAACTGGCAATACTTATGGTATGGAATGGTATTCTACTTCGAACTATCCTGGGGTTGTAATAACCCTCGCGGCAATACGCCGTTCGATCAGTTGGGGCTTAGTTTAGTCCCTTCAGCTACTTATAAAGTAGCGAGTAGATGAGAACTTCAGTTCGCATTGCACCATCCGTCTACACAAATACTAGTTCGAAACGCGAAGAGTCCAGTGGATACGCATAGCTGATGAGGGGCAAAAACCTCGAAACCGGTCCTGTGCTTCCGGTGAGATTTTAGCGTTTCGGAATAATATTCTACTTCGAACTATCCTGGGGTTGTAATAACCCTCGCGGCAATACGCCGTTCGATCAGTTGGGGCTTAGTTTAGTCCCTTCAGCTACTTATAAAGTAGCGAGTAGACGAGAACTTCAGTTCGCATACTTATGGTATGTTTCGTTTTGCTTTCGCATTCTCAGCAGATATAACCTTCGAATGAAGGAGATAGGTGTTCGTCAAAATAAAGGTTACACTCAACGGGCTTTAAATGTGACTTATTGACATTTGGAGAAGCGTTGTTTACAGCTATAGTAGGTATATTTCGCTCTGTTATCGATTTGTAGTGTTAACGCCACGCCTTCTATCACTTCTTTATTGCAGTAATCGGAATATACTTTGTTAGCTAAAACCGTGTTAAATTGATTTGCTACAGGCCGTGAGCTACATGCGAACACAGACTGGAATTTCATTGCCTTTTTTATTGTATATTCATTTATCATATCTGTCTGGCACTCAAGACCCGACGGTATCTTAGCCCACGAGCAGTCTATTGCTGTGCTGCACTTTGTTCGGATCAGGCTTGTGATTTCTTACATACATACGTACTCTATATACAATAACCTTGATGTGCCTGCATCTTGCCCAGATTTTCACGTGATAATCATAAACTGCAAATGACGATGTATTAACTTACACTTGCACACGCGTTTTCCATTTAATCATAAGAACGCCGATAGCGTCGATAACTTTCGTCTTTTACTCTGATCTCCGAAGTTAAAATAGTTCATTTATAACACCTGCATCATCAATACTCGCGAAAACCGTCAAACGCAAGCCTGTTTGCGGCATTACTCATGTTTCAATATCCTGCACTAAACTTCTTGATCCTAATTTCGAAATGTTTTACGGATTTGGCTTCAGAATGGTAAAGTCATTTGATTTCCTCTGCTGGTATATTCCCCGGCTTATTTCGGTTGGAATAAGCATTACCCTAATCGCGTGCTGTCATTCTGAGTAACGAGTAGTCCTTCGCTCGACTGCTCTAAAGTAACATATCACTCATTCTCTTTCTTCACCTTGGTTTGTCGGCAAATGCGATCCATCCGGTTTCGCGAAGGTTCTTTCTACAACTGTGTGGCAGCTTTTTTGCGACATAGTTCACATCTGACGAGTTACTACGCTTTGTGACAACCATGCTACGGTAACTTCTCCTTCTTTGTATTCTGTTTCGGGAATTATAACACTGCTGAACCGTTGAAAACATTAGATAGAAGCTCTTCGGTATTGAGTCTTGTTCGTTTCATTGACTGGCATAATTTATCCAGCTTACGATTTCTGAATATTAGTTACGAATTATATTTTCATGTTGCCGACAAGTCATTCCCTTTTGTTGCAGATCATATCCAAAGGCAATGATCAAGTCCCGTTAACCACCAAGTTTGAAGCTCGCGAAGATATGGGTTAGTTTTGGTTGTGCAATCGTGCAGTAATTTGTGCTGTGCGGATAAAACCGTGCTAAATTGATTGGCCAAGGGTAGTAAGCTGAATGCTGAAACAGGCTGGAGTCTCACTACCATTTCCTGTTCTTTTTTATTCCTCGTATCTGTCTAGGCCTGGCTAACCTAACAGTATCTTAGCCCACGTGCAGTCTCTGACTGTTCGGCACTTTGCCTGGATCAGGGTTTTGCTTTCATACCATACCATAGTTTTGGTTGTTGTGATCAAATTTTCCTTCTCCCATCTACATATATAAATGTTTAGCCCTTACTATTGTCATGTTGGATTATGCAGATGTTTGAAACGTACATCATATGGGGAGCATTTTACAGATGGTGGGGGTCATTCCCACCCTGGCCGTGAAAACCTTGGGACACACCGAACGACGGCTTTCGTACTGTGTACCCTAATGAGTTATGGTCAGGATCCACATGCCGTGTTGCAATGAAGAGGCTACATTCGGTACAGACAAACGTGTGATTTAGCGAGCTATTATCTCTCATTTCTTCGTTCACCGTACTTATGTGCTCTTCCTCAGTCGCCCTCAACTTTCATTTTTAAATACGTAGATGACTTGGTTATTGCATGTACCATATCTAGAAACGATTTTCCGTGCACGCTCGTAGCTGCATTAAACGAAATCGAAACCTGGTCAGAAAAATGCGTGGAGCTCGTCTTTGTTGGCGTGAAGCTCAAACTATTTTCTCACTTTACTTTCACGTATTTTATATCAGCTCTTTGACTGTTCCCCTGTGATTTTTCCTTCATTTATTTCAAAAGACTGTGATAATCAGACTGTCAAAATCATGTACGCCGCAAGTTCTACTCCTCATGAACACCTAACAACGATCTTCAAACAACTTTTTTCTTTGCGTGACCGACTCATTATTTATATTATTATTATTATTCTCGACTAAACACTACCTACTACTGAAATATCGATATTCATCGGATACTCGGAGGAAAACACATATTGCCATCCAAGTCTAATTATCGAATATCATTTATCTTTTTTACCTCAATAGGAAATTGTTTTGAGTAATCTGGGCCGAGGTTATCTCGCTACTATGAAAATGTACTTTCCCTTCTTTGTTTTTCGCTTAATACATACTGATTTGTCAAACATTGGTCTAGAGCTGGAATTTCGAATAACGCCCTTTATTCTGGTTTTTATTCACAATCGTAAACGGTTCATTGCCCAGTTTATTTAAATTGCTCTCCGCTATTTTAGCCGTTGTGCGAAATTACGGTCATCTTCTGGCACAATTATCTTCTGTTGTCCCCGATGGGATCGTCGCATTTTTCCCTAGTTACCATTACTTGGTAAGTTGCCAGATCTTATATTTTACGCCTGCTTACCAGGAAAATTTTAATGATATAGAGGACAGTTAATTCCTTGGCAAGTTGTGTTCTGAAGTACCCTCCCCTAGGACTTTCTTTCCGGATGAATCTGACCAAGGTCTATGGACTACACAAATTTACAGATGCGTGTTGATTCGCAATAGTTCGTGTCATGATTATGTGTTGAATTGATTTCCGCTGATCATGCGCTGGTATCAAGCGCTTATTGTAGTATCACTGCCATCAAACTTTTTTTCATTTTTTTGTGATCCGTGCATGTTGCCATTGTCTCACCTCGCGGGCATTCGCTTACACGTTACTTGACGGAAAGCTTACGACTGCGCTTGGATGCGCAACACCCACAGTCAATCTATCTATTTCCGGTGTGCAGCTTAGTTTAGCAAACTGTCTCTTTTTGTAAGTGTAGGTGTGCCTCTCAAAGGATCTAAAGTAAACCGGAAACCTATAAATTTTTTGCAGTTTGCAGATCTTCACTGCGAAACATCCATTCACTATACATTTCTCTATTATACTTGCTTTTACGTTTTCGTTCATCTATCTTTCATTCTATCGCACGTTGTTATTTCACCTGTACCGCCCTGGGGGTTTTCTATATCATAGGCGGGCTTGAGCACCTATCAGTACCATTATTCTCACATCCTTTAAGCTATTGTGACATTTGTCCCCATCGTGCTTTAATTCATTATTTGCTTTGGTGTGTGTCTCAAGAGATTCGCTTTGCCATTGCAGATGTTTTGTTCCATTTTTTTAGTTTTCAAATGCCCCTTGTATTATTTATCTAATTTTTACTATTCAGGAGTCGACGTTTGCAACGTGGTACGAACAAGTATGTTTTCTATGCTATGACACCATACGGTTCTTTGTTCGTTTCTGTTTCTGTTTGTCTTTGATAAATTTGAATGTGGTTGGTAATATTTTAATGTTTGGCACAAATTTTCGCTATCCTTGCGGTTCTATGTAACGATATTATAATTATTGCAATATTTTAACTCTATGTATAAGTTTTGTTAAGTCTCAGCGCACAACATTTTTTTAACGATATATGATAATCATTAATATATTGTGGTGTTCATGTCCCCTTCGCTTATGATAATCATTATTATTGTTAATCCTTTGGAAGCAATCTGGATATATATTGTATCGTGATAATAAACTTAATCAAAAGCATTAGCATTCGTACACTACTGAATACACAACCGACCTATGACACATTTATACACAGTTTCTCTGATTTTTGGGATCTTGAATGATCGGTATTGCACGTGATTGCCCGTGATTGATAATGCTATCTCGGTATGTGTAAGTAATGATGTGTAACATGAGATATCACAGGTTTTGCCGCATCCAAAACACTTTCCCAACCTAATTACTACATCGTGTTGTTCTTTTCTTGTTAAAGTAACGATAAATCAAGATGTCGATAAATCGCACACTATCCTTTTGACTATCGGTTAATTTCATTTAAAAATTATCTGTCTCTAGCACTGTTGGCACCTTGCGTAGTCGTTTGTTATCAGTAATGAGTATGGTGCAGTCTATGACTGAGGAACTATGACAGACTCCATGCCTTCGGTTTCACACATCTATCGTTTCATTCATTGTTTCGTTATTACAGAACGTCATCGAACAAATCCAACGCCACAAACTCATATTTGCGGAAACTCAAGATGCGGAGGAGACGAGTTTAGCGCTGGCGGCTTACCGTCGAGTACGTTTGTTCGTAGCATGCTTCGTCACTTTCTATTATTACTCTTTTCTCATGATTATTGATGTACAACGTGTCTACGTTCAAAATTTAGTCCATAAAAAGCTCCAATACAGTTAGTTACAATTCCAATCAAATTTTGAATCTGAAACTCAACCCTTAATTATAAACAAGTCGCAATAGCCTAAATATGCTAAGAAATACCGAAACATGAGTTTCATACAGCCGTAATCACATTTTACCTGTGGTTTTGTTAAGAGCTATTGAAATAATATAAGGTGTATAAAGTCCTTTGTGTTGAACTATTTTGGGCCGGTACTAACTTTGGTGCACGTACAAAATTTGTTTTCAACTTCGGAGTGGATAAGTGGCATTCGCCACCTTTTGACCCACTGTGCTATTCTCTGAGTTTAAAATTTTGGTATCTACTCTTCTTAGTTTCCGATAGAAAGGTTCGAA
The DNA here is from genome assembly GCA_013407085.1 of Atriophallophorus winterbourni. Classification (NCBI taxonomy): domain Eukaryota; kingdom Metazoa; phylum Platyhelminthes; class Trematoda; order Plagiorchiida; family Microphallidae; genus Atriophallophorus; species Atriophallophorus winterbourni. Next base: position 4,366 of record JACCGJ010025708.1, on the reverse strand, counting down.
AATTTTTTTATCACCGTGAAGTAATTGTACTTCAATTATCGTGACGCAGTGAGCGTCGGATATAACTATCCCATGTGAAATCGCACTAATATGGGTCTTGTTCTGGTTGAGTCTATTTTGCGATGGTTTCGGATTTCCACAGTATTTTCTTTAATAGAGCGAAGTGTTTCGTTGAACTGCAAGAGTTGCAATATAAACACAGCTCAATTGCTTCTCTCTAGATTAATCTTTATTGGTGAAGTGCCTCGAAAAAGCCTGATCCTCCTTTCACAATTGTCGTCTAGATGAAGTTATGTTGCGAAAGCGCGTAAGATTTCCTTCATTTTCAGGTTCATTTATACGATATAATATTTTCTATGCATTTAATGCTGATGCACAGCTTATCCAAACACCTAGCATTTTGCAAAATTTGGAACGCGTTTCACTTCAGTGCAATCCTCAACATTTCGGCCTGTCTTATAGCAAATAAATTCCCTCGTGGATATAGATCGCTTCGCATATCTTAATAATTGTCGCAATTATTCGGTGCCATACATGACCAGTTTTCGTATCTTGTGCCAGCGCTATCGGTAACGACAATTTTCTCTGAAACTGAAAGAATGAATCTGCAATAGGGTTTTGTTGCTATACGTTGCACTATTAGGAAACTACTCAAAGATAACCACAGTTACTGCCAATTTCAAGACACCCACAGCATTGAGTTTGACTGGAACCATCGATCGCGAGACACTGTTAAAATTCTACGTTTCTGTCATTGGTAAAGGATGGAACGCAACGTTTCTATTGTTGGCACAGAACCATTAGCCCCCTAAAACTTCTTTATTGTAATGGCACCCTTTTTTACACTAGATCCAGACGTCATAAAACCGAGGCACATCAGCTCAGAGCTTTAGCAATGAATTCCAGGCTTATGTTCACGCGATTGCAGTCCGGAATGCCCCACACCGTGCGAGTCAAAATGCTTTGTTAAGCGGATTAATAAAGTGTTTGGAATCTGAGCGCGGTTAACGACTCTATAATCGTTGATTAAATGGATGTAAGATGCCATCATCCGATGTTCACGATTAGGACTATCCAACTTATCCAAATAATTCTTCTTATGACTGCTTCCGGGTACCAAGTTTGATTGTGTTTGTACTTTACTTCTTATTTTATTTTTCGTCCATTCATTCTAGGCTTGTGAAAATGGTCGGGGTGCCATTCTCTTATCTGTTGCCCGAGGGCGCGTCTCAGAAGGAATCGATTTCGGTGAGAATTTTGAGTGCTTCTACTAATATGGTCTCTAAATAACGTGCATTTTCTAACTGTGCCGCCCTTTGCCTGGATCAGGCTTTGATTTTCATACATACAAATGCACTATACCACGTTAGGTACTTTATGTCATTGCGGTTGCAAATGGGTTCAGATGTGGTCATCTTAGTCGAAAGGTCTATTTCGAATACCGTTGTGGTTGCATATTTTGGAGAAAATGCGGGTAACCTGATTGCCCGCCGTACCCAGTTGTGAATCGGGCACTGCCAATCGTGGGAAAATGAGTGTTACAGCTTAGCATCCTCTCCAATGGATGCAATCATATTTTCGTGTGCTAATAAAACCTGATTTACCCACGTGCTCCTTTGGCTCTAGCGGTCTTGTAAGGAATCTAGTAAAAGATTATACCTCCTCTAATAAAGCGTAAATTGCTCAACTCTAACTTCCAGAAAATGCTGGATTGCGTATGTGTGTTTGGTATATACTGTAAATTGACAACCGATTCCGATATTTAACTTGTTGATCAATTTCATCGGTGTGAATTCGATGCACGAATAATTATTTCTTCCCAGAAATGAGCGCGAAATAAGAATAGGCTCCACTTAGTATTTCCTAAGAATGACAAGAGATGAGGGACGATTTATAACTCAGATGTTGCTCGCCACGGTTGCATACTCCTTGAAAGTTTCGTCAGGATGCATGTGTGAATAGGCTATAAAAGGCCCACGAATCTAGACAGCGAGTCGCTTCTAATGAGATTTCGCTGATTATACCATCCAGCTTTATAATGAAAACTGCTGAACTATCCTTGTAAACCTTGAAGTCGGGTCATGCACATGATGTTAAGATGGCGTTTATCAAGTGTTCGTTCATTTTCGGTCCGATTCTGTCTTTCAAATCTCTGTCTTTCGTAGGATTTCTGTTTCGAGCTCTCAATGGGAAGTCTTTATTCAAATTTTAAAATTGCTAATTGGCTATGCCTCCGGACGGCTACTATATGCAGTGCCGTTTGACGAAAACAGACAGGATGCCGTCCATAGAAAATGAGTTAATTAAAGTTGTGAAGACAGAGAAAGCTCGTTGGGTCTAATCCTTGTATCTACCTAATATGGATAAACAGTCCAAAGCCGGTAATGATGTGTAAACATAAGGAAAATGAGCAACAATAAAGCATTGTGAATTTATTTTTGTTTCCAGAACGACCGATTTAACAAAATGCAGAACAAACTTGTGGTTTTAGATTTATTCACCTGATAGATGAAACGCGCCATTGGCCTCGTGCTGGCTTCACAGCTCATTATTATTCATCCTGTAATACATGTATGCCAAGTAAAAACCAACTAACAAGGATACCGATACACAAACTACTTATTCTTGTCTACTCCGTGTTCCAGATCACCATTTGGGTCGTTGCGTCATCATGTTTGGCGTACCGTACGTCTATACTCAAAGTCGGATCTTCAAGGTTTGTACTCAGTCTGCACAAACAATTTCCATTCTACTCTTCGCTAAACAGTATTGATTCTCCATAAGCATGTTGCTTGACATTTATTAATTGAGACCGTGAGCGGTATGTGCTCTTTCTCCGTTTGCACATGACGCTTTACACAGTGCCATATAAATTGAGTGGTCAAGAGCAAGTTCTTTCCAAATCGTAGAGTCAATGCTTTTGTATCTCTTTTGCAAACGTCTTTGTACCGCAAATGCGGTTTCAATTCGTAGAGCATATCTTTAGAAATACAACTATTTTCTATTCTGTACACATGACCAAACCAGCTTAGGCGTTGCTGTCGTAGTATGGATAGTATGTACCATGGACTAACCAACGCTGTTGTTCACTAAGCACAATAATATCTCGCCACTCAATCAGGTGCTGATCTACCAGGGCAGTCAGGCAATGAAGCTGTTCATCATTTTTCGGTAACAATTTGACTGCGGTAGCTATTTCCAGTGATTTCATGTGTCCTTTTTAAGGAATTCTTTTTCTCGTAATGCACAGAACGCGTGGCCATATTTTTTTCTAGTTAAGTGCGGTTTAACGACGCGCTAGAAGCCTTTTCGGTTGTAAAACAACTTGGATAGTACTGATTTACGCGAGCGAATGTTAGCCAGTTTGAACAATGTATGAAATCACAAATCTTGATCCAGGCAAAGTGCCTCACTGTCATAAACTGCACGTTGGCTAAGATATTGTCAGGTTGCCCAGGCCTAGACAGATACTAATGCATGCAGCCAGATTGTACGGGCGTTTGTTTAGATGGGGTGCAAAAGTAAAATAATGTAAGACTCAAAGCAAAGGCAGCATGCTGATATAAAGCGAAAAAGGGCATAATTTTTATTTCTACTTGAAATCCGTTTGTGTGTGACTACTACAGAAAACAGACAAAACCCCGTTGTATTTTCTCCCCGTTCAGTCTATTGTACACTTCAAGACGTTGAATTTCTGTTATGTTAAACTAATCCCTGAAAAAATCACTACCGTTAGTGTTGATCTTTCATGGCACCATATTGTGGTTCTGGAACCACGTTGACTATTGAATTTCTGCTCGTTATCAGGCCCGCTTGGACTTTCTCCGGGAACAATACAACATTCAGCCTAACGAATTCATCACATTTGACGCTATGCGACATGCAGCACAATGTCTGGGAAGAGCGATCCGGGGAAAATCCGATTACGGTATTATGGTTCTTGCAGACAAGGTAAACCAAGCTTTGATTTTATTAACAGCAGTTATTGCTATATATTCTGTAGTATTTCACTACGTGCATTACGTGGTGCTGAACGGTTGCAGGGAAAGTAATCAGTTGCGGTCATCACTGGAATGTTTACTGCTACTATAAAACAACTATGATCTTTAAGATGCTGTTCCTCAATTTAAGGAAATGGTTCGACAACTACTGGTGGTGATGTGGATCAACAGGTAAACCTGTCGCCCTAAACGGATTTGTTTGCATCGGTGCACTGAAACCCACCTGCCTATTTATTATTATTATTAATTTTTCATCACCGGTACTTATCAGGTTTCAGTAGTAGTAATTTTGTCTGATAAGCGGTAAAACTGGGTTATCATTCTAAAAGAACTTTTTATTTGAATATTATTTGTGCCACTCTTCT